>JAGDQP010012531.1:11676-49193 GCA_022664845.1 Lepisma saccharinum
TTCTTTTATTGCTAAATCATGTAAAATTCCAATCTGTGTACAAACCATTTTTTTGTTACAGTAGGCCCACCGGGCCGTTAACGACCCACCTAAAATTTTATAGCTTCTAAAATCCATACTACTCAAAGTTATACAATATGCTCATAACATAACTATAGCGCTATCTTGTCTTTCTAATAACACTATGCAAAGTTTCGGAAACAAATGCGCGTAAGGTATATGATGTCTTTTGTGCAGGATAGTGGGTGAGTAAAACTAGCTATTATAGGTTCCTGGAGAAAAATTATGATATAACAAACTAGATGTAATGTCGGATGCAAATAACTACAAAGGAAAGTAAAATGGCATCAGAAAATGGAAGTCAAGCATAAAATGAGCAATTGTTCTTAAGCACATTAAACTACCTCAAATCGAAAAAGTGGGTCGTTACCGACCCATTTGGCATATGCAGGTTACTTAGGTATATAAAGTTTTCAATCTCGGCATCCTCACAAATAACACATATTTAAAATACATTTTGCTACGTTTCGTTTACAAAACCTCACAAGGCTTTGTGAAAGAGATAATGATGTGTGTACACAAAGCAAGACAATATGACTCGTATTTTCGGTCAGAGTTGACTTCTGCTAGTGGGTGGGTTTTGATTATCAGTCTGCCCGTGGCATGTATAGTCTTCCTGGAAGCTATACTAATCGCTCAGAGAAAATTACATAATCATATAGCAGTATGTATTCCAGTAATGAGAATTCTAATCAAATTATATGGTGTATGGTGTGATGTGTGATGTGAGAAGTGATGTATATGGTGTTTAATAAACCCATGCTTGTTAATTATTTGATAGTTGGAAACTGAATTGGCAAAACTATTAAAAACGAATGTGTTATTTATATTGGCTCATGAGGTTTAGAATGCAATATAAATCAAACTATGTATGCTGTAATTCTAATTACAACATTAAGCAAAATAATAAGACTTTAATGTATTCATAGATTTATTATAACTTACCTAATATTACTGGTAGTTTACATCGATGTTTGCAGTGCGGTTTGCACCACTGAAGTAATAGCAAGTACATTACATTATATTTGCAGTTAAGAAACTAAGAGATTATAAATCTAATTTATGGTTAACTTTATTTCAGACATAACTTGAGGTTTCAGTATCCCTTGAAAAAGAAAGGGATGCTCTTAAGAGTATTAGCTGCCTTCGTAGAAGCAATGAAGGAATATATTTCAATGTCACCCCTCCATGGTGTGAAGCTATTATCGTCAACTTCAAATGTTGTTATGAGGCATGAAATCATATATTCCTTAAGATTAGAGAGATTCAGATATGTATGAAATAAACCTGTTATTTCTCTTAGCGTTTATTTAAGTTAGTTTTAGTTATCAAAATACCAAGTAAATACGTTAAACAAATAGTAATTCTGTGAGAAAATATTTTTATAAAAATGTCTAAAACTTGAAGGAAACAATGAACCCAGTAAACAGCAAGTAGCAGGAGAATTGCATAAAATTCAACGCACATAAAAATATATAAATTTCACTCCATTTACTTGCAAAATAATAAGCAAATCTTTTTCAGCAACCAGCTCATATGCCTAAGATGAATTAGAACACTTTATACAGTGTCTTTCAGGATTTGTGATGGAGTACTAATAATACAAGAGCAATATTTTTTTCTGATATGCTGAGTAGTCAGTAGTTTATATTGTTACCTATAGTTTCTTATTTGCAATAATATTTCCAGCAGAACTCCCTTGACAAAGACAAACAAACAGCTTTCAATACGTGATGTGGGCCGCACTGAATCACTGATAGAGCGTTCCACTCTGATGGTTCAGTTCGTCGGTGCGATCACTGTCCGTTCCACGTGCGGTTTGTTTTCTTTTTAATTTCTAGTTCTACTATGGAAAATAACGTTTTTTTACTATTCAGAACCCTTGATATCATTTGATGATTAATGAAATGAAGTTAAAATGTTCATTGTTAATACAAATTTACATTTAAAATAATATCATCTTTATTCAGACTCTCTCAGGCAAAAATTACTTGCACTATTAAACTCTAGATAAAAAAAAGCTATTGCTAAAATATATAACTATATATTCAACGAGAAATTGCTTCTTGAAAGTAGAGTAATTGTAGCTTACTGCAGTGCTATTTAGGGGCCCAACTGATTTTTAATTTCTTTCTTATTTCTGGCCTGTGGCATTTAAGACTCAGGCCGGGACAGGGGGGATTCCGCCAGAATTTTCAGTTTGTGGGGTGTAAAGTCAAGATTGAGAGAGCGTAAGTGGAATTATTGAGAATTTCTATTCAAGAACCTCCCTACAGAGGGGGTGGGTCTGGCGGAATCACTTGGAGGCAAGAATGTCACAAAGTGTCGGCCGGGGATGTAGCTGAAGCTGTCATTCCAGCATTTGGCTCCTGTGATAGAGGAAAATCCTCAGTCGCTGGAATTAAACCCACAACCTCCCAAATGCTCCGCCAACATTACCACGGAAGTTCGGCGGCTGGGTCGTGTTGTATCAAGTGATTATTATTTTTTCACCTTGTAGGTGTTAGTCCTGTAGGAATTTATATTTTTTACATTTTGGATCCACCTATCCACATGTTTTGTTCAGGTTAACTTAAGCACATTTGAGGTCGTGCATCACGAACAGCTGTTCGCGCTCCTTTATCTGGGACAGGCTAATCCGAGTGATTTTCTGGTTCCCGGAATTCCGGCACTCCGAGAATCTCCAGTGTCCCCTATTCTTGGACATAAGGTGGTGCGGGATATTCTTTAGACCAGGTAACCAGTATTTTATCCTGCTCGTGTTTCAATTTGATTGGTAGGAGAATTGCGACGTTCATTTATCCGCTTTATTGTATACACAAAAAAAATACACAGAACACGATACAAGGGCAAAACAGGATTCAAAGACTCGTGACTTCATCGTGACCTGGAATATATTTGAAAATTAGAAAATTATTATTAATTGTTGTAGACTAGATGTTCAGTATCGTACTCAAATCCTCGATAAAAAACACTGCACATGATATTTTTTCTTCATAACTGTATAAAATACTTGTGTGTAAATGTATATTTAATATTTTTGTTGGTGTTAAGCAAGAAATTCACCAAAGAACATCAGAAAATTTTGCAAATTACCTTCATCTATATTTTATCTAAATTTTCAACAAATCATACAGTATTTTTATTAGTAGCTTGTGGAGTACAGAATTTAAAATTGGCAACATGATTCATGGAGTCTCAAATCACAGAAAAAGGCTTAAACGATAAGACCTCTTAATATTGGCGAATTATTATCCATTTCAACATAAATAGGAAACATAAGGTGCAACGCGAAAGTAACTTAGTCTAGACTTGAGCAAGAAAACCTTTGTCACATTATTCTCGCTGCTTTTATAACACAATCTGATAATCCGTGATGTAATATATTTCGTGTTGATGCTGACAGCGAAAGAGTTAGTTCGATCCTTCTACAGTCAAATCTTGTCTCTAGATGGATATCATACTGAGGATTGAAACCCAGGACATTCGTTACTTTTTATTTGTTATTTTCTTTTTAATTTTTGTCTTAGTTCTCTTGTTTTGGTTTGAACAGGGTAGTTATCATTCTTATAAACTCTCGATAGCCTGTTGAATTTGTACAAAAGCAGTGAGTACCAGTGTAGTGTTCATTCACGGGAAATTGCATGTGTATTTACTGGAGCAATATGTTCATTCATTGGCGTTTTGCATTTCTTCCCAGTTTTTAATTTTTATTATTTTTTAACTTCAATGCAATCTTATGTAACATTGTATGATTGCAGCATGATTAATCTCTTTATTTAGTGATATGATTTAGAGAAGCGTAGTTATTATTTCTTTCATATTTACTGTTCTTGAAGGCAATTTTTCTCTTAACTGTTCATTTAATGGTGCATTCACCCAAACTCGTAATTCGAATTTCCTTGCAGTTAGTTGTTACTGTTTTGTACTGCTTACGAGTTCCAGTGCCGTTTTTAATGGTTTTCCCATTTTCCTCTGTAACTTACTCTTTACATGTGAATAACACAAAAAACGTATAGCTATACATGTTACAAAATTCATGACCAAAATACTTCTTCCGGCAAAGATGACACTATTTTTCGTACTGTCAGCTGGCAAATGACACTTATGGATTAGTCTTTGCTATTACTTTTCACGCACGCACACACACTACTTCATTACATAGTTTTCACTGTTATTATTCAATTGTATTTAATTTACGGCACACTTATCTACTTTTGTGAAACGGCCAACATTATAGGAACCGACCATGACACAAAAAAATTCCTTTGCAGAAATGCAGAAAAAAGGCGTAGTTTTGGAGCTAGAAGTGTCTGATGTATCGTCATTAATGACAACATTCACAGGCGTACGTACATACATGTGTGTACATCGACAAGCAATGGCGTAAGTCGTGTTAGTTTCGCATATCAAAGTCGAAATTGTACCCAAGACACATTTTTGAGCAAAAGTTATGTTTGATTGGCAAATGAAGCTTGGAGGGGATTTCTGTGCGTGCAAATTACGCCTTGTTAATTAGTTGCTAAATAAATTCTTATGTTGCAAAATCCATCTATACGGGACTCCTTCAACCATAAACTATGTCCAGTTACTTCAATTATGATTTGTTATACCGGCACGGCTTACTTCATGTTTAACGCTATGGTTTCGTTGATGACGATATTTCCAACTCTTCTAACTCCGAAATGCGCTTTATATTAAATTTCTTCAAGGGAAATACCATTTTAACTTTTTTCTTGGTTTTAAGAAGACGTTCCGTTCCTGAAATAATAAACCCTAATTTTTGCCTACCTTGTATACCCCATATTCATTTTCCTCCGCAATAGTCAAAGTACACAAATTACCAATTTATAGTACAGTAGTATCTCTTTTGTCTGGAGTTCAGGGAACCAATCCCATTCCCGATAAACGAAACTCCAGTTAAACCACAATTATGATCTTCGAAGTCATAAGCGCGTGCAAATAGAGAAATAAAGTAATAAAAGTGCTAATTTTACAAATATATTAATCAGTTCAGGGCAAATACACTATAACAGGACACATCTTCAATGTGGGGAATTATTTAGACTCACGTACTTGTATACAATATACATTGTACCTTGAAAGTGTCGAAAAATTACACTATATTTTTTTTTCAAAAATCGTTCCGGATAATCTGCCTTTCCGAATGAGTTAGGATAATTTACTTTTCATTTACAGATTTAATATATTTCTGGTAATTGATATAATTAATTTTTACCAGGTCAGAATGTGTACCCTCTTCTGTACGCAAGAGACTTTCATGAAATCCTTTTAATACACAACACACACACTTCAGGAGTGTGTCTGATGAAGCCAATTTGTTATTTGGTTCTAGAAACTGTTACACGTCTTCAGTTTTTTAATAAAACGTATTTGCTTTGCTCAGCTATTATTTTCTTTTATCTCTCCCATAATCATGAACATCAGCACAAACTGGATACTCATGTAGATTTTTCTTCACCCTCGTGAGTCCTTCGTATCTACAGAGAAAGGGAACTGTTAGCAAATTTAAATCATGAAAATAATTCTACAACTGCTATGAAAATGTTTATGTGTGATAATTATGACCAGACTCTTTTGTAATCCAAATAGTAGTGCACGCACTGGCACGGGGCCGTTAAATGTAGTGATGTATAGGTCGGGGGAAAACAGGACCGCCTTCTAACAAAAATATATTTTGCATTATTTGCAAACTGTATCGAAATACAGAAGACGATATATAGGGGAGAGGATGTACATTTGAACGGGAGAGGGGGTACATTAGAACATTGGAGAAAACTGTTAATAATGAAACGAAATTTCTTTGTTCCAACATTTTTAAATTGCCAACATTACGCCAGACAGCTACAAATTTGTTTTGCTTTTCGCCATTTGTGTGACCAGGCGAAGTATAATACTTTATGTAGTTTGTGGATACCAAAGTAAAACATTCATCTCGGAGGTTGTATTGTAAGCTTTTGGGGAGAAGAGAACTGTAGCTTATTCTACCATGTTAACTTACGAAGTAACTACATTCCTTCACGTATTAAACTGTCCTTGTTGCTTTCTGATAACCCTTCTCCTTATCTCATAATAACAAAGTGTGCGTAATTCGACGTACTGGGGCAACTTTGAAAAAAAGGGGGACAAATTGGAACAAGGCATCAGTTTATGTTCCTAAAGCTAAAACTTACTGTTTGAGATTTACAAAATATTAACAGGGTTTCGTTCCTTTCGTTACATCTATTAAAGCATTACAATTGGGCTATGTGTAAGGTTTAGGACATTTCTAAGAGTTCAAAGTTTATTCAAGCCTAGTGTTTACGCAATCCTCTTAACATCAACAAAGAATCAAGAAAGCAAGTTCAAAATGTATTTATAACTGCGTAGTTTATATTCTTTGTATGGCTAGTAAAACTTGAGCTTACTTTCTTCTGCTTCCGTATTTGTATATCGAAGCATTTACTAAGAAAATAAATGTTCTTGTAGTAAAATTAAGGATTTGTCCAAAACTGTCCCATCCATGTTCAAAGATATCCGACTCTTGTTAAAATCTACTTCCTAGCAGGGCACCTTTGAACGATAGCCTCCCAGGTCCTGTTCTTGTTTAAATGCGACAAATGTATTTCGTCATTTTGTCCGTCTGATGTTCCCATAAATATTTTATTTATCTCTCTGAACAAATGCTCTGTGTGTGACGAGCAAAATTAAATTTGCCGAACACTGTATTCAAACTTCAAAGGTGCTCCCTATATCCTTTTAATAATAACTTTCTTTTTCCAGTCTACGAAAGTGATTTTGTGAGAGCAGGATGAGCGTATATGCTAGTTACGGATTTTGTATGAAACGTGATGTTTATATATAAAATAAGGAAATCTTATTAGAATGTTTAATGCTTTTCTTGCCCAGCGCTGTCCTAACTTATCGTTGGATTTTGAAATTTTACACCACAGAGAAGCATACACTTCGCTGTGTAGATATATAACGTTACTGACGGAAATTGTGGTATATTGTCAGAGATTAATTAAATATAATGTATCATGTGTAGAGACATTGACGAGTCTTATATATCACAGGTCACGACATGCATGTACTACACAGAGGAATAAATTTATATTCTATTCTATTCATAATATTTACCCGTTACTTTAAAAAATAAGACGTATTCATGTTTGGCATTCAGAATTAACATAAGATTTTATTTCATCCTGTAAATCATACAAGTATGTAAAATATGTCAGTAACAGTGTTATAGCATAAGGAATTATACATAGATGAATGAAAAAAAATATAATAAAGTACTATAAAAACTAAGATGCTAAGACTTCGGTATAGTGGACTTGAAACTGCATGTCATCACATTCTTTTGCTAAGCAATCAACAACTATTTGCAGTCTTCAGTCAATTGTTTACTTTCTGGCTTACTGATCAATATTGCAATGAAACATGACTGTTTATGCACCCACACATGTCCGTTATAAATGTTCCACCACTTACACGACACAACAAATGAGTGTTCGCATTCACAGAAAACCCACGATTCCACGAATGTTAACTTTGATTCAGGTTTGTATCCGACACTGGACGACTTATGAATAAAATTAACCAAATGACAATGTGTTATTTTATTCTAACTAATAAAAATACATAAAACAAAGCAAACTTCAGTTTCTTGGTTTTCTGTCCTGATCACACAACACAGCACGCTAACATCAACGAACGTTCGAACATTACACACACACAATCTGCGCGCGTCCCACCCACAACCACAGACGATGGACGCCTTATGTGAACGTACCAGACAAAAAATGAGACACTAGCTCCATCTTTTATCTAAAGCGGGGAACTACTACAGATAACTGGAAATACTAGAAATGGTACCGCAATTGAATCGATGAGTTCGAAAACCAGTCATCTCCACTTTTTTTTTTTTACCAAATTGAGATTCTTTCACGTTCCAGCTCAACTGATGTGGACACGCCATTTAGGATGAAAACAAGTCCTCTCCTCCCAATGGTTATAGCAAATATTGAGTATTGAAATCCCTATCTAGTTTGAAACCATGCCATATCCTGGAGACGACTTGTTCTCTAACTAAACTTGGAAATATTCCACCAGATGGCACAACATTCCGCCAGATGAAATTAACAGTAAATAGTAATTTGCATCAGAAATGAGCAGTAAATTGTAAATTATGTTATAAGTAAACCATACTTGTAGAGCAGTGGCACCTTGGTATATAGGTTTATGATGGGGCCTTCGTAGTGCGAGAAAAAAATCGTAACTGGCATTTTGTTATATATCTCGGTGGGCGTGAAAACAGGTTACCGTACTACCAAGAATGTAACCTAAAATTGATTTCAAGAACTGGGTGATATAGAAGAACGAGTAGTCGTTAAGCAAACTTATTTTATTCTACTGTGAATATTCTACATGCCACTCAAAAATGTAATGTATTTCTATGAGTAAGCCTGAAGACCTACATTGCTTTATTGCTCATTATATTATTGATAATCGTTCAAATTGTTTAATTATAGTATTATCAAGAAACATATTTTCTGTATGGCACTATTTTCTTTTTTGCAGTATTCCGTCATTCTATTCATTGCCCCAGTATACCAGAAAGTAAATTACGTTCATATCGCTTTTCTATTGTCAAATAAATTGCTATATCTTTCTTATTATTGTGTAATGAAACGCTAACCGGATCTTTGTTATATGTTCAACAATATTTACACTAAATTCTATGACCAGAATCCAGGCCACGGAGGCAAAAAAAGCATAATGAATCAGCAAATTTTTGTTAAGAATTCACGATTCATTAAGAAGTTGTAGGAGCCTTGAAATATGTTACATGGCGAAAACCACAAAATATCTCCTAAGTTATGAATATTCGTAATGAGAAAGCAAAAAACGATTTCGTCAATAAAACCAAGTTTTTTTCCTCTTAGAAAAAATCTTTTATTTTGATGATTTCCGCTTTTCCCGACCTTTAAAACACTACTTCGAGAGAATAGTTCGAACATCCCTCGAACCCACCTTATTTTAACTAATACGTTGATTATCAAATAATGGAGGCATTTAAAGCGGTGAGCGCACAATGAATTTGTCCTTTGAATGCCACGGACAATTTCCGGCTCACTCTAAGCCGCCGCAATTTTTTCGAGCCAAGGAATCTCACGCTCTGTTTGAGCCGGAAGTGCTAGTATAGGCAAAATGGCTTCCCAAGCAGAAGTTTTCAGCGTTACGTAGGAGTATAATAATACGCACTATGAGATATCAGGAAGTCATCAGCTGTACTTTCTATTTGAGAATAGTAAGATAATAGAAAAACATATTAGTTTCATTAAATATATTTCATATAACTTATGATGTGCTAGAGATGCGTATATATATATAGTTGTGTGTTTGCTTGCACCGATATACGGCACTACGAGGCGAGATATTTGATCGCTACTTTGACATAAACATCACTCTGGCGTTACGAACAAGACCATTTGCATGTGGTATTAAAGGAGTTTAAAATAAATATTTATTTCGTATTGGCCAGGTTGGTAGTCACCTCTCCGCGCTCAAATCGGGATTCGAGACTGAAAATTATATTTAAAGTTTTAGGTAGCAATTTACATAAGCTACTTCGGTTATGGTGCACTTTATGACAGCTAGCTATTCTATGTATGTACCGTACGCTTTAATAGGAATTCCTAGCTTCAACTACCAGTTCAAAAATTGTCAGTAAAAGGAGAAGGTTCTAGTACGCTGGACCAGTTGCAGGAGTATCATATGTATAGAATAATGTCACTTCTCTTGAAAGGAAAAGGAACACTTTCTTGACCTGGACACTTGAAACTGGAGGGGGCAGTGTTCTAGAACCTTGACTTAAAGGTTTGAAATATCAGCAGGATTCACTTCTTTTTAGTCTAATGTGAGTGAAGTACAAAATTCCACGTATGTGTCAGGAGCTGCAAGGTGTTACACCATGTGATTTAGTTAAACATTTTCTTAATCTCAAAATCTACAAGAATCTGAAATTCATATTAATATAAAATCACGTTAGTAATTATGAACGAATAAATGCATTTCTGTAAAGGATAAAGAGAGGACTCACTGTTATTAGTAGCCCTCCATTACTAGACCCACACCTTTACATTTGAAAGGTGTGGGTCTAGTAATGGGCCACGCCTGCTCACTACTGGTGGAATAAAGAAATTAATGCTTTTAGGGAAAAGATGGTAACGGAAATGTCCTATGGATTCACCTTTCCTCGACACTAGTTTATTTTAGGTCTTTATCCACAGGATCCAGTTGTGGACCATGTTTGCATATGTACAAGTACATTTACATCTTCCTCGCACGCCATGTTTACCACTTTGCACTTTATACGATATTCTGTTGTTATTCGAAATTCACCCATGCGCTTTATAATATTCAACTGTTCGTTGAGCATACACCTTAACTGTCATCGGAAAAATTTCCGATCCCAGGCACTCACTAAGCGCTCAGTCGCCAGTGAGCCGCTTAGTCCTTTGAATGCAGTCAATGTCGCGGACCCTGTAATAGAATGAAAGATTGGAAAACGATGATGTTCTAGTGTTTATTCGGCATTCATTTTTTCCTTGTTTTTTTTTAAATCCCTTATCTGAGCACAGCATTGATTATTTTTCTATAGTATAATGATATTGATTTTTGTGCTCATTACAAACTAAATTCATGTTTTTCCTTTATGAGAATTTCGCTTGCTAAGCAAAGCTGTTAATAGTGCTGCTTTCGTCAAAATATTAAACATTGTTTATAATTATAAGCAAAATATATTGCTTAGATTTTAGTAAAAAAACAAAAGAATTAAATCTTTTAGAAGTGTATATAATATTTTCACCACACTGTAGGCCATAACAACAAGGTTCATGCCAGGTGGCTGTACCGTATGTGTGGAGCTAAGATAAGCTATGGCAGTTCCCATCTTAAACTCTAAATTTTCTACCATAAATTTACATTAGATCATGTGTTTCCAAGGTGGCAAAATGTATCAAGGCCAAACTTTCCTTATCTCAGAAACTCATTGTTGCAATTATTGTGGATTTCGGCCTGGATTTTACCGGACATTATTGAGAATTTTTAAAAAATAACTAGTAAACCTTGTCTCATTTCTGCAGAGCTATAACACAATTTATTCCAGAGAACTGCCATTGTACTTATTCTCCCGAGCATTACACATCTAAAGTGTTCAAAATGTGAATATGCTCAAGAACGGAAACATGTTTTTGTTGTAAAATAATATAAAACAACTTTGTTGATTACATAACGATGGTTTTCGTACACTGTGTTAACTTACGTATTTATATATGTATGCATGATATCTACTGCAGGTGTCTTTGGTTTTGCTTGTACATTTACTTTATCTATCTTACTGCATCTGCAACAATCTCATTATGGAGAGCCTACTACTATGACCCAGCTTCCTACCAGATTCACATGGAGGACACTTCGTGGACCAATTCATCGCCAATTGCAATAGCTATCTGCTTCTCCAGGCCGAACAGAACAGATATGTAAGTTTGATATAATATCTGCTAGTGAAATCACGCTTCTTCGAGGAGCGAAATGCTTTGTTAATATGTTCTAAAACTAAATTGTGAAAGGGCTACAGTTCGCGATATAGCACAAGTATATTAATAATAATTGACAACGTTATAGCATTTGCAATTAATAACAAATATCTTCACTCTATATATAACACTTAATACAGACCATTGTTTGTTGGAGGATTTGCATGGGAGACGTAGTTTCAAACATTTAAAAAATGGCCAAATAATTGTTAAACGCTACTTCCTGCATGTTTTCTTCCCTCCTCAGCCAATTATTTATTTAATTTATTTACGTCTTGTTTTACATGGCGAAGTTAAGGCCCTTACGGCCTTTTCTACCACTGAACCATGAATACAAAGAGAGTAATTAACAGTTTCGGTAAACACTACTATAAGATGGAAGAGATTTATAATACAACGAAATTCATAAATGTAAACAAAATAAAGCAAAAACTAAAAGAGAGGAAACAAAACAAAAACTTATCTACACTACAGATCTTAGATAATCTAAAGTTCACTAACCACATACACACACACACACACATACACGAAAAATATAGGTATAAATGCAATGCCATGAGCACCATGAGAATTTATATAAACTAACATTATCGACTTACAATTAAATTTACATTGACTGCTAAAGGTATACTAGTATTTATTTGATATAAATTGACGATTTGACAGAGTACTATTCAAACATATCTTAGTTGTGTTGCTGTAAGAGGTAGCTGTAAAGCATAGATTTAAAACTTGTTAATGAAGTTGAGTCTCTGATGGAAATTGGCAGTCCGTTCCACTTACGGGATACAAAAACTGTATAGGACTTCGAATAAAAGGATGAGTTATGGTGAGGAATAGAAAGTAATAGGTTTGCGCGAGACCTAGTGTCACGGCTGTGATGATCGCTTAGGAACTTAAAACGTTGCAAAAGATAGGAAGGTTGCCGATCGCGTAGAATTTTAAATAGAAGCACTAAAGAATGCCACTCCAGTCGTTGTGAGACTTTTAACCATTGCAGCCTATTGAAATAAGATGTTAGATGATCATAATGTTTAAGATTAAATATAAAACGCACTGAAGCATTTTGAATGCGCTGTAGCCGGTACGTGTGTACATCATCCAGGTTGGCAAGCACTACGTTGCAATAATCCACATGAGGCATTACTAAGGCCTGAACAAGCATTTTCTTAAGGGAGATGGGAAGAAAATTTTTAAGTCTGCTCAAAGAATGTAAAGTTGCAAAGGCCTTTTTAGAGACAGTACTAACGTATTCCGTCCAAGTTAGATGTTCATTAAAAATAAGACCTACATTTTTTACGGTGTTCGAGGAAGGAATTATCATTCCATCTAGAAAGACGTTGGGAGAGGAAGAAGAGTTAAGAGATGAAAGAATTGCTTTAGAAGCTATACGTAGACATTGAGATTTAGATGGATTCAATTTCAGACCTTTATCATTTGACTACTGAACAATGCTTCTTAAGTCCTCATTTAATTTATCAATATATGTGGGTAGCTCACTTGGAGAACAAGTTATATATACTTGAAAGTCGTCGGCATAAAGATGGTATTTACAATGCTGTAATACAGATGGGAAATCATTGATGTACAAGCAGAAGAGAAGAGGACCGAGTACACTACCTTGAGGTACTCCATGATGAAGAGTTCTCAAAGAGGAGTCAATACCAGAAACAGATACATACTGCGAGCGGCCAGTTAAATAACTTTGATTCCAATTTACAGAAGAGTCTGAAAAGTTGTAAAACGTCGATAATTTGCGTATCAGAATGTTGTGATTTATAGATTGAAAAGCTTTACTGAAATCAAGAAGTGTAAGAATTGTTATGTTTCTATTGTCAAGAGCATAACGAATGTCATCTGTGATATGAGCTAAAGCAGTGGCGGTACTACGACCTTTCTGGAAACCTGATTGAAAGGGGTCAAGAAGACTGTGTGTTTGTAAGTAAGAACGAATTTGATCACTTACGACATTTTCTAGGGCTTTGGAAACAGACGGTAAAATGCTAATAGGTCGGAGGTCGTCGGCACTGGTGATAACTTTTGTCTTAGGGAGGGGAAGAACTCTTGCAATTTTCCATAAGGTAGGAAAAGTGCTGGTGGTAATCGACAGGTTAAATAAGTTGGTAATGGGAACAAGTACAAATGGCAATATTTTTTTAATTAATTCTAGAGAGATTTCATCTGCCCCTGTCGCTTTGGATTTTATTCTGTTGATTGATTTTTCAGCTGTCTGCGGACTCACGCATATCATAGAGAAAGAAGTGTGGTTTTGGGGGCACATTAATTTTTTGTTAGGCAGCCAGTTACTCTGCGTGATTGGTGGATATGTGTCACAAAAACGCTCATTTAGTGAGTCAGGTGCAATGTGCATAACTGTATCGTCTACAGAATGTTTTTTACCTCTGATACCTAAAACTTTTAATTTATGCCACATTTGATTCTGATTTTCTCTGTTGATGATGTAATATGCAAATTTTAGCTTAGCTTTGCGTACGGCTTGGGTGCAGCGGTTTCGAAGCACTCTATAGGTTTCAAAACTTACCTGGGTAGTAGAGGGGTTGATTTTAAGATCTCTTCGATATTTTCTATAAGCTCCATCGCGACTAGCCATTAAGTTTAGTAGTTCATCCGTAATCCACGGGGAAGGAGGGCGAGAGACACGTTTTCTTTTTATGGGAGAATGAACGCTATAAAGCTGAAGAATTAGCGAGTTAAGATAGGAAAGTTGATCATCGACTGACGGGAACAAATTTGTTAAATGCCATGGTAAGGAGGCAGCATCCGCCAACAGAGCATCATTATCAATCTTGTTCAGTTCTCTATACGATATAATTTTTGGTTTAAACTTGGGTAATTTGATCGAATATTTTACGAATATAAGATCGTGTCTGGAAATCCCAGGAACCGCAAACTGGCCAAATTTAAGAACTCTGCCCATGTTTGTAGTAAGAATTAGATCGAGAAGACTGTCACATGTGGCTGCATGGTAAGTAGGCTGAAGAGGGCAGGCAGAAAGATTTAATGATGTTATAGTATCCTTGAATTTTGACACTTCTGCCTTGGAGGATAAAAGATCGAAATTTAGATCCCCGAGAATGAGGCAATGCTCATAGAATGGGAGAAGTTTACTTATCTCTTCTTCAAAATTCGTGAAATCAGCTCGTGGGGGTCGATATGCTGCTGCCAGCAGGATTTTCTTATTCTCCACTTTAATTTCCAAGATGATATATTCGGTACGAAATTGATATGCACTGGGTGATTGAGCTAGAATTTTTGCATTTAGATCATTACGTAGATAAATTCCTACCCCACCCGCTCCCTTTGAAACCCGGTCATTGCGATAAAATTTAAAATTATGCAAACGTAAAAGATCATTTTTAATACTAGGCTTCGTCCAAGTTTCGCTAACTGCTACTGCATGTATATTAGCAATTGAATTAAAAAGGATTTCAAATTCCACAAAATGTTTTAGTAAGCTTTGCGCATTTATGTGAATCGCATTAAAGCTGTGTCTGGAAAAAATTTCATTAAATTCACTTTGCAACAAAGTAACAGTCTCTAAATGGCGAGAAATCTTTGGTCCCTCTACCTCTATCTCCTCGAATGCAGAGAATATATTACAAAATTTCGTAAATACAACAGAAATGTTTGCGTCAATAGAGTCTAACATATTCGTCAGAAAACAGGAAAGAAAAAAGAAATTGAGAGGAGGTTGAACCCATTGTCAGTGGCGGAGGAGAGGGATAAAGCAACAACAGACACCGAGGATGGTAAAAGATTCTTTACATTCATACACAAAGAAGGAGACAACTTCTCGTCCTCCCACAGGAGGTCTGTGCTAAGTTCGAGTAGATAGGATATTTGGACGCTATTGATGAAGGCCGCACACTGTACAAGAATGCAGTGGTTATGAGGGGGAGAGAGCACAGGGAGAGAGAGAGATGGTAGGTGCCAGGCAACCAGTAGGGGGTTGTTTAGAGGTACTAGCGGGAGGAGGGAGAAGTTAATGGATCTTTCAAGTATCTTTTTTACGACTGCCACGGTTACCACCTTAGAGAAACAAGCAACTATGTTTACCCTATTATGAAACCTTATTTTTGTAATAGCGTATTTACTATACCTGTGTAGTAAACAGAGAAAATTATGCTCATGCAGGCTCCATATTGCTTTCGCACTGGTACAGTAGATACATCTTGTGTTCTTACTTACTAGAGATTGCACAAATTTCAAATAGAGATACTGGCAAAAAACGCGCGCACACATACACACACACACACGAGATAGTTGAATAAATCTTAATTTATTCAATTACTTAAAATTTAATTATTTTAGAGAGATCATGTCAAATATTAAAGTTAATTCTAGATAAATTCATAATAAAATTAGCTCCTAGAATAACGTGTATTAGTTAGAATTAGTTAGAATCTGGTATCTTTTGAACCGTGAAGATTATTATTGCAAAGCTGTTTTTTCGCGGTTTAAGGAAAACAGTAATATATGATTAATTTGCAATGCAGGTACAATAAACTAGCAAAGTCTGAAAACTACCCCCCTCATAGCACGTCGACTTGCCACAAGCTTCTCTTTCCCTTGCCTTTTGGTTCGCTTGCAACTATAATCCAAACTTGGAGCAGGTTGAATTTAGCAAGCCAAAGCAGCCTCATCCAGCATTACCCACACTCGATTTGCAAATGCAAGTGAATCGCTGGTCATCGTTGAGGGAGCGCATGCGCAGATTACTACTAGAAGAGCATCAACCAGTATCAACTTTACAAGTAATGCTAGCGTCGCTGACGCATTGAATGCTGGGAGAGAAACCACGCGATAACCGTGTAGACAGAAAAAATGTCGCGGGGGGCTTGATATTAAAATATGAAATGGCGTTTTCACACAGGAATCCGGGGCAGTCCAGCATGCTTTGATTCACACTTTGACGGTACGTTTGGCACGATTCTGATTTTATCATTTTCACATAGGGAATTTTAATGTTTTATCGGTAGAGGGATTTAATTACGTGGGATCTTACAGGAAATTTATCGATTCTGTCGAAAGTTGATTTACTGCACTTCGCCTCACTGGATCTTATTGTCTGGCCTTAAATAGTTTAATCCCAGTTTATAGAACAACAATAATGATTCGCAAGTTATAGATTAGTAATATTACCGTGAATGTTTTTGCGAGCTTCAGAATTTAATAAAAACAAAACAATCAGGTCTTCACTATATATTCTAAAAATTAACGTTATACTCTTTATAAATTGGGGGTGAAATCTATATAGTTATAATTCAGCAGATACGTGTTTCAGTTTTGGTTTGCTGCGAGATGGATAAAGTATATTTTGGGTTCCAAATATATAAAATTGAATTTTAAAAGCTGTTTGGATTGGAATTTTCTCGCGCTTTAAATAGGAATGGAGTAGTTTCTTAATAATGTGTGAATTGCTATTAACGTACCGAGGTGTTGAGCTTCTAAGGACGAAACTTACCCTTTTGGGTAAAGTTGGCACCGAAAAACTGCGTTCAATGTACCACGACGGTATTTGAATCTGTGACCACGCGCACAGCAGGAGAGCGCTCTAACATCTTGGCCATACCAAGGTCTAGTTTCTAATGAGAAATCCAGAAACACTGATGCAATCTAGAAAACGTCACGAAATGATGTCATTATTTCGTTAAATGCATACTCGATTTAATAAGCAGACAAAAACATGGTGGCGCGATGATTACAATAATTTAACTTCGTGTTATGAAACACTTTTCCAACAAAAATCACTGCAGAATGCCGTGTTAGTTACGGTCTGGTTATATTATGTTTACACTTTCCGCGATTTACATGACGTTTTACTCTCATTTCCATATTGTAATGGGATATGGATAAATAGGTCAGTGAGTTAAGCACACAAGTAAATAAACATTACATAAAGCTGACCAAGCATCCATAGAAAGCAGACGACAACAACCTCCAAGCGGCAAGTGTTGGAAGTTCTGAAGATACGCCCACAAATGAGGGTATAAAAAGGCCATTCAATCACCTTTGAAGGCATCACTTCTTCGATCCGAAAAGTGGTCACCTCTACCTGGCTTGCACTGGAGTCAGGACTCTCACCTTAACCCCCAACTTAGGTTGGTAAACCTTTACCTGCTAACTCGCACTGGAGTTAGTGTCCCGTCTAGGAATATCTTCCTTTCCTAAACCTAAGTAAATCATTACAAGAGGTGATCCACTATAGTAGTAATTACAGAGCCCATGTTCGGGACGGTCAAATTATTATCTGTACAACAAATTGTAAATATATAATATATAGGAACTTCATAATAAACTGGTGTCGGTAAAACGTATATAAGCACTTGCTCTATTTATTCATCAAATAACCATTCTATTTAACGATCTACGGTCATAAGGTCTCTACCATGATTTCATATCGTATATGTTAAGATAGTGCTACCACGTCATATACGATCCCAACACTACCTATATTTCCACAAACAACAGGGAGTTACTGAAGGATCATTACGATATGCTTACCCCACCCCTGACGGTGCAAAATCAGCCCACGTACTTTTGGCTTCTACACTCTTATTTCACGCTCCCATCACTCGAAACATATTTAAATCAACACTTCCACAGAATTTGCAAAAAATTCATTTGCCCTTTAAATTTTACTTTTTATGGCGGTCACTAGTTGAAGCTCAGCTTTTAATGAAATAATAATGAAACATGTTTTTTTTTTGTAAAACCTTTGATTGTTGGCTGTCATTAGGTATTTATAAAAGTGTATGCGATAGCTGTTTGCGAGAGAAATAGTAGTATAGAGCGTACTTAACGCTCAATAGCTTGCGGACATAAAGAAAAGTTCACTCGCGTTACTTTGTTTTGAACGTCACGTATTTTGCTAGCAAAATCACGTATTCAATGTCCAGTTAGCGAAGACGCGTTAGTTAAAACAAAGTTTGAATATTTCTTCAACGTACGAAGAATATATGACGTTTTAACACTCACTGTATATACTCATATCCCAACACGGAAACGGCAACATAGTTATTGCATTTCTCCTGTAAACCTTAACTACGTTTGTGGGCATAAAACAAAGTTAATCCGAATTTATCTTGTAGGAGAATTTGAAACTTTAGACTATATCCGTTCATGATCAATAATTGTGGGTTTTCTTAGAGTTTATTTCTTTCCACGTTAGACTAGTAGCAAGCAGTAATGACAAAACAAAAATACTCTTGATATATGGGTCTATTTATTATCATTAAACTTTTGTATACAGACATTTTCGTAATGTTAAGCACATTGTGGGCCAGCCATCCACACCTTCAATCTGCTAACGCTTGGTTCTGATTTTTTTAGCTTGAGGACATACTGCGGTTAAGATTTGTATCAGCATAGAAATCATCTCGAAAATATATTTATTATTCTAAGATGGAAGAGTCTCATAGCGGTTTACCCGCTATAAAATATGAAAACAAGCTATTTAATATTACTATGTTAATTCCTTTAAACGAAGTAGAACTAATAGCCTGCAGACTGTACCTGCACAGGACATTTTTCCGCTTATGACATTTTTTTTATTGTTCTAGAAGAAAATATGAGTCCTTCTTCTTATTCTACTAGTTCTATTACTATTCCCACTTGGACCTACTTAACTACAAATCACTAGTCCAAGAGGAAAGTACGAATAAGGATAATCATGCTACTGTATTACCTCATAATAGATAGACTTAGCACGCTTCCCCATTTCTGGCTGCGCTATAACTAATGGACTTTTGTTCAGAGCAAGTGATTTTGAATCCATCCGCTAGGTAGCTCTGCCATACACGTCATATTCTAGTACGAGGTCTATGGCAGAGCTACCTAGCGGATGGATTCAAAATCACGTACTCTGAAGTAAAGACCATTAGTTCTTGCGGAGCCAGAAACGGGGAACCGTGCTAAATCTGTCTATTATGAGGTATATGGTGTTAGTAACAATACATCCGCCATATTTATTGTAATCGATTTAAACCTCTTTTTACTTTTCATTCGATAGTAACAAAACAAAATCGTATATGTGACATTACACAGCACTTCAAAAGTATATAAATCGCGATATATTAACTCCTATTTATACATATGGGGGCAATTAGTAACACTGCGGTTTAACTACATCTAACACAGAGCACTGGAAACGCCTCAAAAAGCTATGTTTTACGTTCCTATAAGCATAAAATATTTTCAAAATAAAAAAAATGAGGAGTAATGTAGATTTTATATGATTTATAACCTCATTTCACGCAAGGTATATAGGTGTGAATAGGGTGGGTCAGCTGTCTTAACCCGTGAATAAAAATTAGTTCCTTCGATTAATTACCTAGCTCACGTATTGACTTGCACAGCTCTGGCTTGACGTCGACACTCTACTTACATTATGTCTACTTCTGTAATTACTGTTCAATGTATTTATTATTTCGGATGCACAGAGCGTATATGTTTATCAAAATAATTGGGGAGGAGTATAACTGCAAAGATACATGTATCCTCTACATTATTTCCTTTCATACATATCATGACTGTACAAGATTCGGTACTCTTCGCACAAGAAAAACAATGAAAATCACCTTAACTGCATTGCACAATATATAGGAAAAGCAGTAGCTATTAGATCACATCAGAACTTTGTTTTTTATATTTTTAAACATATTTCTCAAGTATTAAGTACCTTTTATGGTTATAAGAATGCAAAACGTAGTATTTTGAGGTATTGCCAGTCGTCTATAGCAGAAGTAGCTGTACTGCAGTATCACTGACCTTTTTACACTTCCCTTAAAAACATTGTTTTATATCCTTATACCTGTAATAGTTTATTATGCCATTATGTATGTTAATTTCTGCATCAAGTAATAACATTAATGTGTTCTCTTTGTGTAGTAAGCCATAACCAAACAGCCGAATAGGAAAGCACGCTATATTGCCTGTAGGGGCGCTGTCATAGATTGTACGAAAAATCCGCTGAAAAATAGGACCGTTTCTATTTAGAGAACACATCGGAGAAAGCATGAAAAATCGTATGATCTGCGCTTTACACGATCAAAGAAGGTAACCGATGGGATTGAGCACAAGGGATCGTACGAGAAATTGGATCGTCTAAAGTGGCCTTAAGACGGTGCTCCAAAAGCGAATCTGCATTGTACTCAAGTGCAATAAAGAAATCCTGCACCTGGTTTGCCTAACCTTTACGTCATTTTAGGTGGTTCACCTAAAATTACTACCTTAAATAAATCACCTCCTAATTAACATAGAGCTTGGAAGTAAAAAAATGAATAACTGAGTTGCATGTGGCAAATCAAATGGTAACATCTGTAGTGCCAGTGGTGCAACGGGAATACCCATACTGGGGCTCAGATTCAAAGTTTTAAATGGAAAGTATTGTAAATATTCACTTCTTTGAAACAAGTGAAAATGGAACAACATTTAGAAGAAACATAATGTAATACTTCCTACAGTTTGGCAGCTACGACAGTTAATTGTTATCCGAACGTTAGTATGGAATGTCAAACTATCACCTCAAATAACTCAGCTTCTATTTCGCATTGAACATTGAAATAAAAAAAGTGGTTACTAAGTTGCATATGGCAAATCAAATGGTAATATTTTTAGTATCAGTGGTGGACCGGCAATACCCATACTGGGGCATCTTCAAAATTTTAATTGGAAAATGGGGTAACTTTTCATATCTTTGGAAGAACAAGTGAAAATCGTACCATTTTTAGAGGAAATATAATGTAATATTCCCTAGGGTTTTCCCATTATATATATATATATATATATATATATATATATATATAGAAAACGTATGAAGTGGGATCTAATTGCTAAAGCGTCTGTCATAAGATAGTTCTAACTAACTAAATTCTAAACTAAAGGATTATATAACACTAAAATATATTGTTAAAAAATATTAATATACAGGGTTAAATGCCCGTTTCATAAATATGTTTTTTTTTTTTTGTTAATTTTAAAATGGAATATCGATCATAATACAAGGTTTAGGTTCAGGTGGCTTTTAAATTGCCGTTTCCTGGACTAAATTTGAATCTGGAGATTCAGATGTTGTTAATTTCATAGTATGATCGATTAAATTAGTATTTTTTTTTGGTGTTTGTACACTATGTGGAATGATTATTCAGCCAACTAACCAATATATATATATTTCAGCCTCCATCTTGGGCCATAACTGAGTTTCGATATCTTTAGTTGTAATCCACAACCGAGATTGAATAAACTATTGGCGTCGTTTTCTAGGTTCAGTGAAATTGCATCATATAAGCACTAAAGCAGACCTTGCTTCCATTAGGCACATTAAGGCTGTTTCAGACTGCAGTCCACCTCTCTTCCCAATGGGTGACTATTTGGTCAGTGGATAAAAATAATGTTCGATAGTGTGAACGGGTGAAAAATGGTGTTACATTGATTGTTAAATTGGTGAATAAAAAGTGTATTTGTCAGATCGTAGAGACTTAAACTAGGGGTTTGGCGTAGTAATACTCAGCTATACTGGAGAACTGCTTCGCTACGAAAGGGTTTGTTACCGGTATAATTAATCGTAACTTGATTACATTTTAACACGCCACATTTACTAACGATGGACAGAGTAAACGGATTCTATCGAAGTTATTTAACTTTCAGCAAATATTATTCGGAAGGTGACACTTGGATAGCCTAGTGTATGTCAGACGCTTGGATTCACAATATAAGACAGACCCCCCCCCCCATTCATACCTGGAAATTCGTTGAAGTTAGAAGTCCAATAAGAAGAATTTCTGAGTCGAACATCCTTTGATTTTATCACAGCAAAAAGAATAAGATGATACAAAATAATTAAAAAAATATCTTTCTTCTTGAGCAGTCTGGGATAGAATTGACGCTCTGGCTTCCGATGTCGAACTGGTGGCTCTTGCTGTCGAACTGGAGGCTCTTGCTGTCGAACTGGAGGTGATAGATGATGGCTGATTGGTCTTATATAGTGATTCGTGTTTATTCCGGTATTGCTGTATTGTGTATGTGTGGTGAGGTCTGACTTGGCTTTCCCCTGAACTTTATGTAGGTCGAAAGGTGATGTTCCCAGCATAAGAGTATAGTTATTTGCTCGAAGGTGAATAACTTCTCAATTGACGTCATAGATTACATTAGTGTTCGTTGGTGTTACTCTGTTCATCCTTGCTGAAACATGGCGGCGGTTTTATTTCCATTTCACAGAACAATTTACAATAAAAATATAAAAATATACTAAATCCTATTTTTTTCAATTATTTTGAATTTTATGATTAAATTTAATTTTATCTATTGCTCGAGGAGTTTAAACTACTCACAACTAGATATAAGAAAATTTTTATGCTATAATGTAATTTATTGGATTAAAATTTTCTTAACAATATAAATTCAAAATAATACGTAAAATTCAATTTGCAATGGTTCGTTACTTAAAAACTATCATAATAAAATATAGTAAGAAATACAAATAGAAATACATATATACACAACAAAACTTGTCACTTCGTCTTTTGTTTTCAAGAATATTCATTAAATTGTTCTTTAAATGTACATTAAATGTTCTTATATTTTTGCCGTTTTTTGTAAATGTTGTTTTTAATTTTTACACATAAAAACACTGTACTAGAAAAAATATATTTCAAACAAAACTAGCAATAAAAAGAAAGCTTGTTAAAATGGGGCATAAAGTTTATAAATTTTAATTTGATATTGACATTGATCTTCAATGCACGAGTTTTATATATGTCACTGTCCAAGAACGTGCGTTATCACGAGTTGTAAAAATGTTTTGCTGAGATATGCGAAGTCAAGATGTCTGGCCCGCGAATACAACACTGTTTTGCATCACAAGATTAGTGTGCTTCTATAACACCTGTGAAACGTTTTGAAGTTTGTTGAAGAGGTTGGTTCGTCGCACAGAAATACAGTGTTCATTGATTTTGGATGTTTAAAGTTGTAGTGAAATGTTTCAACAATTTGTGTTTGACGTCATTTCGAAAAAGCTAAGAAAGTTCTGTTGATGTGAAGGAATACGTAAAATTTTGTGTTTCGATGTAATGAAAGTGTCCAAAAATTCAAAATATCACTGGTGAAATGTGAAAGATTTTACAAAGTTCGAAAAACGGAATGAAAGTTCGGACTAGTTGGAATTATTCGTAATGTTCGAGAAAATATTGTAACATAATATCGTGCTATAGTGACACAGGGTTCCAGTTCAAATTCAAGTCGGGAAGATTGGTGAGTATTACACATCTAATATTTCAATGTTCACTGTGTAGTTCTTAATGTTCGTTAAATATGGACATAATATTAGTGCAGTATTCAGAAGAGAAAAGATATAGAGAAAATGTTTCAAAGTCATTTTTACAGTTATATAACCCACTTGAAGAAAGTATTGAAGAATATTGTCCAAGATGTCCAAAGTTATTTAGTATCACTGATGGAAGGTAGAAGTCATGAAGAACTAAGTTTTATACACTTGTTGTACACTGCTGGTCAAAACAAATCTCTGAAGCTTATGGGGATCAATTTTAAGTACTAGGTATACACTTTTGGGGTCAAGACTGTGGTACATGGGATCTCGTTTGGGTCAAACCTGATGGATATGGGTTTCACTTTTGGGTCAAAATTTGGTAACTTTTGGGTCACTGGGATTCATTGATGTCGGTCTACAAGTTCTGATAGAATTTTGAAGAATCTTGTTTATTTTGAAGTTCTGCTCGAAAAAAACTGTGAAATTCACTAATGTACTAGGATGTCTGCATTATTTGAAGATCTAAAGGTTGATTCTGCATTGATTGAAGTTCGAATGGTTGATTGTAGTCTTGAAGTTCTGTGGTGAAATTGATTCTGGTAGAAGGATTTTGATGTTGCCAATGATTTTAATTGTTCGCCGAATTTTGTGTTGATGATGGATCAGATAACTATTGTCTCATTTTAAGAGAATATCGTCAAATGTTCAATTTAGTTTGATAGAATTTTGTATTTTGGTTTCTTTTTGCTGCTTATTTATGGCTTTGTTTTACTCTTAAGTGTTTTCGTTATGGCTGCATTCTAAATTCAAATTGATTCTAATTTCTAATACCTGATGTTCATTCGAAATGTAGAAATGAAGGATAAAGAATATATAAACTAAGCTAAAGTACTCTATTTCAAGAATTTTAAAATTTGGCTGATTGAACTTTGTGCAAAGTATGTACGTAATATCAATATAATCTTCCAAAATTTGAAAAGGAAATAAATCCTTTATATAGCTTTAAATGCGGTTATATGAATATATACGAATATAAATGCGGTTGTATGGGTTATTTTGGATATATATATATATATATATATATATATATATATATATATATATATATTGTCATTTGTGAAATGAGCAAAGTATATAGCTCTTACTAGTAATCAAAGTGGCTATAGAAAACAAATATTATTAATGAATATTATTTAAATAATATAAGAAAACTAAAATAAATATAGAAGAAAACGTATGAAGTGGGATCTAATTGCTATGGCGTCTGTCATAAGATAGTTCTAACTAACTAAATTCTAAATTAAAGGATTATATAACACTAAAATATAATTGTTGAACTAAAATATATTGTTAAAAAATATTAATATACTGGGTTAAATGCTCGTTTCATAAATATGTTTTTTTTTGTTATTTTAAAATGGAATATCGATCATAATACAAGGTTTAGGTTCAGGTGGCGTTTGAATTGCCATTTCCTGGACTAAATTTGAATCTGGAGATTCAGATGTTGTTAATTTCATACTATGATCGATTAAATTAGTATTTTGGTTTGGTGTTTGTACACTATGTGGAATAATTATTCGTTTAATAGATTCGCATTGATGTTGAAGCAAAAAGTACGCAAGAATTCAGAGAATTACTTTGATGTTGATGATTATGATTGCCATAAGTTGTTGGTAAATCAATGTAAGTTGTTAAAAATTTAAAACGTTGATCAGAAAGTTGGATTAAAAGGCCAAGAAACAATAGTCTTAAAAGTTAAACGAAGCTTTAAATTTAGATTTCTTGTTTATGAAATTAAAACTGAAAGAAAAGATTTTAGTATCAAAAGTTTGGAATTCGTTGTTCGATTATTTTAATAAAATAATATTAAACACTATGCAATGTCATCTATATATGGTATAAGGAATTTATGACGATTCTAACCTGCATTAGTTGGCAAATATTTGTCTTTAAGTTGCATTATTACTAACTACTAAACATTTCCGTTCGTGTGTTTGGCTACAAAATCGAGTTTCGAAATAGTGATTTCGGAAATTTAAATGTTGCAAAATAGTATTTAATAGTAAAAAAAGTTTTGGAAATTCCAGTTATTGTTATTATTATTATTACTATTAGTGGTAGTAGTAGTGTAGATGTCCTAATTGAAGAATGAAAGAAAAGGATAGTGACAAGGAACGATGAACCATGTTTAAAGAAAACCACAAATAAAACCTAAGTTATTGATCGGTTATTGTTTTACGTAATAAATGAATGCTAATTACTAAGGACAAACTGTCATCTTATCAGTGCATTTTTGCTACTCGTTTATACAGTTCTATGTTTCGCTCATAACACTAGTTAAGTTGTAATAAAAAAATGCGGTATTTATGCTGTATCAATTGATGTTAGAGTTCAAATATTTAATATTATTACCTAATTAAGACAGGAAAGAAGTATGTGGATATTACTAAAAATTGATTGGGTGTAATGCACAACAAAGTTTAAGTGGTAATTGTTCGATATTTCACTTATAAATCAAGATATGTACGAAAAACATACTGATTTCTTGGTGAACGAATTGATGCAAGTTTTTGCTTTACACTCACATCCATAATTTACATGGATAATTTAATGCATCGTGATGTGTTTTATGCTTAGTAATTTCCACATAGAGATTCAATTATAATTGTAGACAAAAGATGAATGAAAGTTTAAATTATAGAGTGTTATTTTGTATAGGAGATCGCGTGGTTATTTTAAAATAGTCATTCGCTGCTCACGGTTGCGGGAAAGATGAAATGAAAGAATAACTAAGCTTGTCTTTTCGCAATTAATTTCATAAAATGTTTGAAATGGCATTATGTAAATATATTCTTTTTTTTTCTTGTTAGTACTCCCCCCGTTGAAGAAGTTTTGAAACCAAAAAGAGTTAATCGAAGCCGTTCTTTTTTTGTAAAGAAATATATTTCGTTAATTTATATAGACATGAATGCGTTTAAATTCGAAGCTTATAACTTAAAACAATTCGTTGAATTCCGGAAATAGAAATAGTGTAGTATATCTTCCTGAAATACAGGCAGTAGAAAATATAGTCATAGTTTTATAGGAATATTAAATTGAAAAAAAAAGTATGCCATTTAGCTATTGCAAATGGTGAGATAGTACTTTTTGAAGTCATAGGAAATAGAAATTGTGCTGCGATACTTGTCATTATGCTCGTAACAAATGATATTTGTCTAATTAAAACTGAGAGTTACAATGTTAGACATTACTTAGTATAATGAACAGTTGAACTACAGGGTTTCTTTGAAATTTCTCCAAAATTTAAATCTAAAGGATATGAATCAAAGTAGGTGTTTCTTTTGAAAAATGAAATAATGAATAGGATTCATGTAGCGTTTGCAAGCAGTTATGATCTAAATGTATCGCAAGCGTAAAAGTTATATTTAAAATGTAAAACAAGTGTGACACTTTTAAAATCTAGGATTGATTAATTTCGTCATGGCTGCGTAATGCAATCAGTTGCTTTAGTTTGCGTAATTTAAAGCAGAAAAAGATTGAGAAAATTATAACTGGTAAAACACAAAAACATAAAAATAGAATCCAAAGATAGTTTCCCATGGTCGTTTCCTTGGGTATTGAAGCATCGGAAATAGAAAGTTTCAGGTTTTCTAATTGGTTTGTTAAGTTGTCTAACTTGTTGTCGTATTTAAAATTATTATGTAAATCGACATTTAATGAAGTGTTAAATTGCAAAACCGAATTGTTGGATTTAATGTGGGACGAGATTTTATAACCGTGTTATCTACTATTATTGTATTGAACTCATGATAAGCAAACAAATTACAACTATTGTGTGTAGGTGGAAGAAATTTGGTCTGTAGATGTCCGTTAGCTGAACGAAATGAGATATGACCTGATGTTTAGGTACTAAACAAAATTCCTACGGGTGTCTGCATGTAAATTATTGATTATGAAGACGTTGATATATCTGATAGGCATTAGGTGTCATTGCCGTATTGAATTAATTCGTTCAAACATTTTGCCTGTTGGGTAAATGATTAACCGAATTTTCACAAAAAACTACCAATCCTTGTTTATAACAAGCATTCTGCGGTATCGAATAGTATTGTGATATAATTTATAAGCTAATTCCGGGATATTATACTTGAGATGAATTTTGCCTAATAAAAGTCCTAAATTACTGATTTTGAAAGTTGGAAGTATATTATTTGAAAAAATAATGGTATCTGTAACAGAAAGAAAGCGTTGTAGATTGTACGTCATATTGAATTAAGGTCTCTTTGGTTATTGTGCTAAATAATGCGGTGTCCTGTGTATAAATCGTATTCCGAAGAATAACGTTAGAGTTATTAAAAGTTTGAGCTTGTGGGATAGAAAGAAGTCGAAAAGATTGGTAAAATTTCTTCGTGAGTTGAAAATTTATGAAATAATGAAGCGGCTTTCGATTTAGATGTTGAAAGCTGGCAAAAGAATTTAAGAGGGTCCTGCTTTACCGTATGAATAATACTTTTCTCAGCGATAATGACGTTATGAATTATCGAAATTTGATTGTTAAAATTTGGTTTATGTCAGTAATTTCCTGATTTAACATTTCTTGGTGTTGATGGAGATATTTTAATGATTGTTTCAGCTTATGCTGATTACAAAAATTATAAAATGATAAGCCTAGCGATGTTATTCCGAAACGAAATGACAGAAAACGTATTTTCGCTCGATGTGCTTTACACATCGATTCAGATGAGTAGATCTTGAAAAAACATGGGAATAGCGATTCAAGGTGTAATTGAAATCTTCTATTTGTCTTTTGACGTTGTTGGATAAAATATTTTAATTTTGCGCTTGGTGATGGTGGTATAAGTTCATGATTTAGGTCCAGATGTAATTGTAATGGTACAAAAAGATAGTGGTCTATAATTACAGCGATTTCATTTTTGTGTAATGTTATTCCTGCATTAGGAATAATTATATAATCTAGATCGTTTTTAGAATTGTTATAGCTTACTTGACTGGTAGTTATATATAATGTTATCATTATTATTTGGATCACAAAATGTGCTGTTATTTTGGTGGTCATTGTGGAATAATATATATATATATATATATTGTAGAATATTAAGATTTGAAATTCTTTCTTTTTTGTTGTTGAATGCATTCAAATATAAATGTTATGTCTTTGATTTTACATTCCGTAATAATAGTTAAAATTACAGTTTAGTGTCTAGTACGACATTGCGTTCAGCTTTTCCTAAATGGCGTGTAAGATGGTATGATGCAATCTTAACATCATATGGCGTCGTCTGATGGTATGACGCAATCTTAACATAATATGGCGTCGTCTGATGGTATTACGTTATTTTCTTCCCTTTTTCTAGTGATCCTGGCTTTTAATAAGATTCAAAATTTAATTGATACCTAACCTATTTTCGCTCCAAATGCTCGTGCTATTTGGGGTCCGTGAATCTATTTGCGCATAACTCCGCTCTGCGGCTAATCTTATATCTAAAATTTGCGTTATGAGAGTTCTTCTAATAATCGAAAATGTGTCGTAAAATATTGTATATATTTGTGCTGTTATTTCCTTAATCATGACTTTTATTCATAATCCTCGCACTACCCTTAACATATAATATCTATTGTGAATGATTGCTTGGCAATATCTCGCGGTCATAACAAATATTATGGTTGCATCTTCCTAAAATATTAAATACATATCCAGCAGGAGTGGAAAGTAAAGGTGCCCCCTCAACAATTACTGTGTAATTGCTCTTTCTTTACAACCCCCTCATACAATAAGTATTAAACATTTTAATGTTGCAGATGAGTGTAGGATTATGAGAGAATAATTTCCCCACACAATATACTAGAAATTTGTGAAAATCCATAGTGGTAATTTGTTGGAAGTGCCTAGTCTCCAAATATACCGAATATTTCACGTAATGCTCATTGAGGTTGTTAAAATTTAGCTAAATGTAATTTTGTGTACAATTTTGAAAAGGTTAAATTTTGAGTCAGTAATAGTTATGGTTGGTCCGATTTAAATTTGTGCGAAATTTAGAATAATATCAAATATATCTAATGTGTCTGATATAGTCATTAAACAGTAAATATTGCGTCATAATTATATCGTGACTGATGTTATATGTCTTTTTCATGTTCTCATAGCATTTCGAAATTTTCAGTCCTCTTAGCACGTAAATCACATCCATCAAATGCACCTGATCTTGCTCCTGATGATGCTTTGCTATCAAAATTTGAAGCCTTTAAGAACAAATATACCTAACTGCTGCAACTCGCATGTCAAAATGTCTTCGAACTCGAAAAAGCTAAGTCGAATCATAGTTATCACAATATTTAATGAATTAGTGAAACAATACTGTTGCTGGTTAATGAATATTCCATGTCTGATTGTACCCAAAATCTATTATCCGAAAGTATTATGCCAATCATTTGTCTTCATTTTGAAGATGTTAAGGTCTTTGTTTCGATGTTCCATAGATACCTTAACTAGGTCATCATCTTTAGATTTATCTTGTTTAAAGATGACTTTGCTAAGCAGTGTTCACTACTATGATTTGGAAATGAACAAAATGAGCAATATAATTGTATATTTTCTACAAGTTTGTATATTCCAATTGTTTTCTGAAAATGTTGGAATATAGGGCCTACGTAGAAAGTTATTAAATCGATGGTGAGATGTGGGTTGTTGAGCTGTATAACGTACTGAAATACATGTTGGCTGTATCCCTGTCTTTGTGCTATACGTGAACTTGTATAAGACATTGTACGATTTTACAAATCTGGTCTTAATCTTTGTAGTGACATGGGTTGAAACTTTTCTTGAAGACAAACCGTTTCGTCGTCGCTATCAGAACTAGATACATAAATTTCTTTCTTTTTCACCGAATCCGATGTTGTTGAGGTTGTTGGTTCAACTTTCTGAATTTGGGTATTTTCGGTTGACTCAGAATTTATATTCTGGTTTCTCGTATCAGAAGGTTTTATCTGATTCATTTCAATTGTACCTGGGGTATTATTCGGTACACTAAAAGTTATGGATTTCGACAATATAACGGATGATGTTCTTATGTTTATCTACACGGAACATGAATTCGAAACGGTATTGTGTTATTGCAATGGTGACAACTCTAAGTGCGTTTGCTCTTACTTATGGCAAAATTGAACAAACCTTTCTCATTCGAAAATGAACAACACAATCTAGGAGCACTTGTAACAAATCCGTATGATCCTTTGGAAAGACTTTGGTACGAAAACGTTTCGGTATTTAACCATGAATATCGTCAGTTATTTTATAGCATGGTCACGACATATTCTACGCGCTAATAAACATGACATATTTAAATGATTTCGGGATCAAATTTTGGCCAAACACCATGTGAACGGTTGAAAAAAAGGGATGCTTTTTGGTTATTAATTTGGCGAATAAAAAGTGTATTTGTCAGATGGTAGAGACTTAAACAAAGGTTTTGGCGTAGCAATGCTCAGCTATATTGGAGAACTGCTTGGCTACAAAAGGGTTTGTTACCGGTATAATTAATCGTAACTTGATTATATTTTAACATGCCACACTTACTAACGATGGACAGAGTAAACGGATTCTATCGAAGCTATTTAACTTTGAGCAAATATTATTCGGGAGGTGACACTTATATAGAATAGCCTATGTCAGACGCTTGGAATCACAATATAAGACAGACCCCCCCCCATTCATACCTGGAAATTCGTTGAAGTTAGAAGTCAAATAAGAAGAATTTCTGAGTCGAACATCCTTTGAATTTATCACAGCAAAAAGAATAAGATGATAAAAAATAGTTAAAAAATTATCTTCCTTCTTGAGCAGTCTATGATAGAATTGACGCTCTGGCTTCTGATGTCGAACTAGTGGCTCTTGCTGTCGAAGTAGAGGTTCTTGCTGTCGAACTGGAGGTTCTTGGTGTCGAACTGGAAGCTCTTGCTGTCGAACTGGAGGCCATAGATGATGGCTAATCGGTCTTATGTAGTGACTCATGTTTGTTCCGGTATTGCTGTATTGTGTATGTGTGGTGAGGTCTGACTTGACTTTCCGCTGAACTTTATGTAAGTCGAAATGTGATGTTTCCAGCATAAGAGTATAGCTATTTGCCCCAAGGTGAATAACTTCTCAATTGACGTCATAGATTACATTATATTGCATCAGTGTTCGTTGATGTTACTCTGTTCATCCTTGCTGAAACGTGGGGGCAGTTTTATTTCCATTTCACGGAACAGTTTACAATAGAAGTATAAAAATATACTAAATCCCATTTTCTTCAATTATTTTGAATTTTATGATTAAATTAAATTTTATCCATTGCTCGAGGAGTTCACAATACGATGTATTGTTTTGAAATTGCATTAAAGTTGTATTCCTTAAAATATTGCATCGGGTCTTCCAGAAGTAATGACGGGACGGGCATAAGCCATAGTGCTATTACCGCCCATAAAATTCATTTTATTTTATCTTTATCCAGAAGTAATGAGAAACTAATTTCACAGCAATCGAACTATTGTACACATTCTGCTCGTTATGTGAACGTTCTATAATAAGCGTTGCTAAAAATAGCATCTACATTCCGAATCGACAATTAGATTTATTTACATTAGGTTTGGTTATATCATTGAAATCATGAAGAAAGATCCTGTTTCACTATTTCTCTGCATGTCGAATTATATGCTTCGATGTCATTTTAGCAGTTGCTAAGCGTGGTTGTCTACAATATTCAATAACAGTTTCTAAGCTACATCTGTAAGCACGATATCAATTAGTCAAAGTCAGGATAGAATTAAAATGAATACGCAAACTTAGGATTGTTTGTAAATTTCACTCACTTCGGGGAAAATGATGAAACAATTAACATTGTTTTATTAATTAGAACGTTATGATATCAGTATGATTAGAAAAGAAAAAGTCCAACATTGCATTTAAACTACTAAAAGTGTACAATAATAGTACAAATGAAAACAGACCGTACAGCGGAATCAATTCCTCTAACATTTTTTTTTCTAATTAGATCAGCCCTTTGCATACTTCCCGCTATAAGGCGGACGGATCAATTCAGAACCCACCACCAGAATTTGATTGCAAATCGAGTTCCGCCCGGCCACCTACCAGTAGTACATTCTCTATCAAAATATTTTACGCATTACAAGAAATAGTTTTTGTAAGAAAAGTAACTTAAACCTGAAGGCTTTTAAAAAAGAGATTCGGGAGTAATTTGTGCGATATTTCAGAAAATATTTTTGTTCTTCCTACGCAACTTTTTTGCTTGTTTTGAGACATCGCATTTCTGGACTTGAGTCTTGCTTTGATGTATCTCTCCTTTAATACCCTTCGACGCTGCTTGGTGACTACTTTGATATTGTTGTGCATAGCTTGCTTATGGCATGGTAATCTCCACAGCCCTTTTACTGCATGCAGTAGTTCTCATATTTTCCTCGATTTCTTCATCTGAAAGACGATGTGTAGTCGGAGGCTCAGTCAATCATTTCGAGGTACTGTAGTTCATCGAATTCTATTATTGGAACTCTGAACTCGTGTCTCTATTCACGTCGAAGGTTTGTTCCCTGTGCGACATTTTTATTCGTTTCCAGAAGTGAGTTTAATTTAATTTTATTTATGGTCTTCAGCAATTATTCGTCTCGACACCAAAATTCGTACATTCACGAGTGTCATTAACGTGAACAGATTTTCCGGGTGAGCGTAGTTCGTATGACTGACAGAACGTTTTCCCTGAGATGTTGAGATAGAAATTCTGATAATCTCACTTTTGTTCATAAATTCCTTGCTCTATCCCCATATGATGGTTTTTGTATCATGGCAAACCACACACACTCGTAAACCTCTATCACATATCTGGTGAAAAGCTAAGTGTTTTGTCTGGTTTAAGGGGCCTCCGTACCTACGGTTCGATTGTATGTTTGAATTTTCACGTTTTTAAAGATATTCGGCAAATGATAAGTAGCAATGAAACTTTGAAACGTGACCCCAATAATACCTGTAAATGTGTATAAAATGAACTATCTCTTAGATTTTGACATGGTTTATTTTAGCTGAGAAATTAGAATAACACCATTTAATGACGTCATATGCATAACCCAAATTCAATTTCTCAGCTAAAATAAACTATATTTAAATCACAGATAACTCATTTGATACTCATTCACAAGCAATATTGGAGCCGCTTTTCAAAATTTCGTTGTTGCTTGTGATTTGCCCAGTATCTTAAAAATGTGAAAACTGAAACACTCACTTACACTGTAGGTACCGAGGCCTCTTAAGCTACTGCAGTACAACCGTACTGTCCGGCACGCTGTTATGACTCAACCAGTAGACCCTTTGTTTTTGTTGCGTAAAGTTTCAAAGGGCCTAGCTTTTCCATTTATCTTCTAAATTTAGATCTGTCTACAATATCTATCTTAGCACCTCTAATCCTGCATCTTGCAGAACAGCTGAAGGAAGCAATGAGAACTCTTATCTGTGGGGATTCCGTTTTTTTGCAGGTATCAGTCGCCATACACGGTATTGAAAAAAAGAGTTTGACATTGTCTTCCTCTTGACGGTTCTAAATCGTATTCTGCCTCAGTGGTACAGCAATTTTCATCTAGTTTCTTCATAGAATCGTCTGGGGAAGACTTTTGAGTTGGTTTCGATTATTTTTTTTTTTCGATAACTAAGCAAGTTTTTTTCGTCCCTATCAGTTCTTCATGACTTCTTCAATCTGTCTTTTCTTCACGTTTTTGCGTCCTCTAGACGTTTTGGGTGTGGAAATTTCAATATTGCTTATTACCATGCTCTCTGGTCTATTAAGAATTGTAATTAACCACGCTGAACCTTCATTATCACAGGGGCAGGAAACTGCAGGATGTGTACATTTACATGTAGATATGTCAAGTAGTGTTTTCGGTATATCACACAAATTACTCTCAAATCATTTTTAAAAGTTTTCAGGTTTAAGTTACTTTTGTTACTTAAGCTATTTCTTGTAATGCGTACAAGATTTTGACAGAGAATGCACTACTGGTAGGTGGCCGGGTGGAACTCGATATGCAACCAAATCCTAGTGGTGAGTTCTGGGTTGATCCGTCCGCCTTATAGTGGGAACTAAAAGAGCTTCATATTTTGGTGAACGTCTGTACTTCAAAATAACTAAATAAACACTAGCTTACGCGTCTGACCACTTTGTAAGCGTTCTACCCACAACTCAATCAGTGAAGTTCGTTGAAAGTAACAACTCTGCGCGGGCTGCATAATTATCAGTACATCGAAACTAAGAGCGATCTGGCAACCGAAAGTGTTGTCCAAATATTTTCATTTTTTTCTGTGTGTGAAGTCTCTGTCTCCATTTGCACGTTTTCCGCACTAGGCGTTATCAAAATTCGTGAAAAGTTTTTCGACCCACCCTAGTGTGCATGTTTTCTTTGTTTTATAATCGATAATCGAAATACCGAATAGGTAAGCAGACACTACATAACCACATTATTTAACTGCTGTAAATATATTTAATAACCGGCTCATTTAGCTGATAAGTTTCCGGTGATTTATACAACTTTGTTAACTGGAGATTGTACAACTCAAACTCTAATTTATAAGTAAGATAAGATTATCCGAATGTTTATCGCGACATTGTAGAACCGTTTTTTTAGTAATAAATGTGATAGTATTTACTGTGCTGTTTTACTGCATATCATCTCAGCTGCAAAATTGCAATACAATTATAACAGCGAAGATAATATTTCGCTATGAATGCATCTGTACACGGTTGATGTTTGAATTAGCTTTACTTAATCCACTGTGAATCAGTTCCGTTACATAATATTTTCCCTGTTGTAATGAAACCTGACATGATAAAATTCATGTATCGGTAAGTTAGCAAAAGAAGCAGGCAACTATTGAACGACTACTGTCTCATTATGTCAAACCAATCAAAAGACGAATTTCGTTGTATGACGTAGAAGCTGAAATTCATAATTATTTCATGGTCTATTTCTACGTAAAGAATGATATAAACACTGAAATGTCATGAATATCGTACATGCTAACTTAATTTACGAAATCACATTGTTAAGTATATAATGACAATCAAAACAGAAACGTCCATACGAGATACTACGCTATCTTTCCAATAACAATTAGCTGCCAAATCGTAGGAAATATTATATTTCCTCTAAAAGTTGTTCCAATTTCACTTCTTGTTCCGAAGAAGTGAATAGATACCCCAATTTCATTAAAATTTTGAAGTTGACCCCCGTGTAGGTATTTCCGGTCCGCCACTGACACTGACATATTACTATTGGATTTTCCATATGTAACTTAGCAACGACTTTTTATATCTCAAAGCTCTATGTGAAATAGAAACTGAGTTATTTGAGGTGATAACTTGACATGCCATACTATAGTTCTGATAACAATTGGCTGTTGTAGCTGCCATGGGTTCATCCTAAAAACAATCTTCATCTCCTATTTCCTTTCTAAAAAAGAGGAAGCAAGTAGGAGGTGATCTCGCGTGGCAACCGGTGGTATGGGAGGGTATTGTCGCGCAATTAGCATCTTGTCTTCCGTTGTTCCTTCCATGTTACGATTGTCTGGAAGGGGGGGGGGGCAAGGACAGCTCCAATACACATGCTACCTGTCCTTTTTGTTTTGACTTACATGATCCCCACATTTTTTGCCATATTATATAATTCTCTCCGGCTAGGGGAGGATGGGCTACGACCCCCCTACCACCCTAATGGGTTACCTTAAATGTAACCATGTAAACTATTATCTTAAAAATACATGCTGTACAATACCCCTCAAGCGATGGAGACGGGAAAGCTCACGCGATCAAAGCATCTTGCAAAACAAGTACAATTGCGCAGTTTTTGAGTTTCTAGTTACTCGTAGTTTTTCAATTGGGGTTGTTTGCCTACGATATAACAACAGCCACTCCTATCCCGCCACCCGCTTCACCGTTGTTTACGTTCCTAATGCTTTTCAAAGATGTAGCTATATTCGTGAAGTGGAATGCGTCCAGAATCCTTCTTCTGAACCGTCATTCCGAAAATTCCTTGACTTGACCCTTTTGGTTTCTCAGCAAAAGGAAGGAAGAAAACAAAGAATTTAGGATTCGGCCTATGTTACCTTTAAAAGTTGTTCCATGAGGTGAATATTTACCCCACATTCCACTTAAAATTTTAAAGTTGATCCCCGGTTCGCGTTTTCACGATCCGCCACTGACAGTGAAAATATTACTATTAGATTTGCCATATGCAACGCTCGCCCATTTTTTTTTATTTCAAAGCTCTATCACAAGTAGTAGCTGAGTTATTTGAAGTGATAATTTGAGATGCCGTATTATTGTTCCAATTACAATTGGCTGTCATAGCTGCCAAACCGTAGGAAGTATTGCATAATATTTCCTCGAAAAGTTGTTCCATTTTCACTTCTTGCTCCAAAGAAGTGAAAGGTACGCCACTTTCAATTTTAAATTTTGAAGTTGACCCTTGGTATGGGTATTCCCGGTCCATCACTTACACCGAAAAAA
>JAGDQP010012532.1:0-26754 GCA_022664845.1 Lepisma saccharinum
AGGACCGTGGATTTCTCGAAGTATTAGTTCACACTTCTTTGTCGTTTCCGACCACCCAGGAAATGGAGAATGAAGACCACCTCTTGACAGTCTCTCTATCCATCCAGATGTGCAAGGTTCATGAACTTCATTGCTGTATTTTTTTGCTCTCTTTTCAATATAACCTGCGACGTACTTCAGAGCTTCTACTTCTCCGTATCCAAAATCTATGTTAGCGAAATCAATAGGATCAGTTTTGAAAGGTTTTTCATCAATGTTCTTTGGAATTGGTTTATTATAATTGTTCATAAGTCCATTAAACAATGCCTGTGACACAACAGTTTCTTTTGTCTCCTCAACAGAAGCACCAGCAGGGTGAGGCAGATGGCATCCTAAAAGCAGAAGTCGAACCTGCTATGCTTTACTTCTACGGGGAGAGGGTTATTATAGAAGTTACACAAACCTTGTAGTTGCGAGAAAACCTTTTTCTAGAGCGTCTTGATTGTCAAAATATATGAAATGTCGTTAGACTTCACTTCATTAAAAATCCCTTCTAAACTGCGAATTGAAACTAAAAACCTTGTTGGAAAGGTAGTAAGGTGGTTTTACCTTCAATTCGAAGGTTCAAAATTGCATTTCCCATATCCTCTAAAACATTCTTTTGGTCTAGATAATTTATACCATAACCACATTTCAGTTTATTTGGACAATCAGTCATGCTGGAGTTCATCACGTCAACAAAATTATTAACAAGAATGAAAAATTCGGATGCTACATCTGCTTCCGGCATAATATATCCTATAGCACTCGCTGTGTGGTGAGAGAAAAGCTGCATAGCCATAGATACCCTCTGTCTATCATTCTGCCGTACTATTATGTGGTCCTATGATAACTTTGGACAAAGTTTTAGTTCTGCGCAATCTCTCTTAAAAATTCGTTCGATTATTTCTCTCGAAATTTTGCAATTTTTCCACACAATGCTGCTATCTAAAAAGTGGTTCCTTAATAACTCTAGAAGATGCGGTAAATCAGCGAACACCTATATATTTCTTTCGTTCTGGGCAGAATTACTCAAACAAGAGTGTTGGGAGTTTATTCCCAAGTCACGCCAAAGCCCTCGATTGCTTCCACCCAAATCCAATTCTATCGCAACAACGGTATATCCTGCATTTTCAGATTCTAACACAATTTCAAAGAGTAACTCTTTCGTCATAATCTTGTTTAAGTTACGTATAATATATCGGCTGCTTCCAGTTAGCTACTAGTCCCCGTATCATCACTAGCTGGAAATTTCTATGAGGTCCTACAATAACGTCATCTTCACTATCGTAACACACTCTGCTATTCCATTCATTTAATCAAACATGATTACAGATAGTTTTTCGGTTTCACATAAAGATCGCGCTTGCTCCATCAAACTAAAGACCTGCGTTAATAATCCGGGCGAAAAAGGTAGCCTGCTTATCCAACGACGAAGTGCAGAAACACTTGGAAGAGGAATCCCGATTTGTGATCGTTGGTAGTTATACAGTTTTTCGGATAATACGGGAATAATATCATCTTGCCCCCATTTTTTTCGCTTAGAAGTTTCTTACTTTAACCTTCAGTGAAAACTTTACGCAATATTTCTTTCACTTTAGAGTTTACAAGCAGCTGAACGTATTTGGACGCATGCAGAGATGCTATTTCATTATGTACATGTTTATGCTTTATTTTATACACACACAGTTTTGATTGCAAATTGCTAATTTTTGTTCTGTAAGGCTTGAGTTCCGATTGAAACATGCTCGTTTCAGATAAACAAATCACTTATTTAAATGAAACTTAAAATTTGTCATAAAAAGAAAGAAATAAGTTCACTCATTCCCACGTAAAAACAAACCGACACGTTCTACCACACTTGTCACCAATCTGCCTACAAGAAAGGGATGCATCTTCGTGACGTCACCAAACACACCCCCTTTTAAGAATCAAGAAGAGGCTGTTTTGGCACGACCTTCTAAAAGAGAAAGCGAGCGGCGGTTTACGGACCTTGGGTGTTATTGCCGTCAGCTTCTTTTCAATCGAAGTAGATTCCTTCCTTGAAGCTCCAATAGAAAGTCGACAACCCCCCGGAGTTTTCATCCAAATCCCTGTCTTTAGTTGAAAGATTCAAGTACTCTACAAGTAGGTATTAGGTTTTGTTTGTGTAACATTTATGACAGAAAACACTCCCAGACATGTACAAGAAGTGCACCTTTAGTATTGCTGTGCGATTATAACAAATCTACCAGTAAGCTACGCCCGCCATTCAATGTGGATTGTCTACACAAGTAACAATTTTAGAATATATATAAGGTAAATTTATGATAAGAAGATAGGGATATACTTACAGCTGTTGTTCCATAGGCGAACATACGCACTTAAACATTAATATGTAGAGTACTTGCGATATTTCGGTATTAATATCGTAGACTTGCTGTAGAGGAGGAGAGATGCACACACGGGGATAGAGCAAAAGACTAGCACGACAGTAGCGACACGTAGTGAACGGCGCATCGTTTGGAGAACAGTTGACTGCTGTATGGCGCGTGGAGCAATTGACAACTGTACAACAGCGTGTAAGTTCGGGATGTGATTGCGAAAGGAAAAGTGTTGAAAATGCAGAAGAAATGGGTTATAGTTATTGAAGGTTAAGTCCAGGATACTTTTTCGCGCTTAAACCATGAATAAAGCCGTCCTCCCACAGATGGCGTGTTGAGGTGCTTATCGTAGGGGGTAAAAAAGGATTATGGCAACCAGGATAGATAGATCAAGATTGGTGTTGCAGATTAAAGGGTTATTAGATATAAGACAGATGACTTGCGTGAAATCAAATGCTTTGCCTTCGAATAGTACTAATATTTCATCATTCAAATTGACCCAGTCTTGCTGGTCTGCAAAAGAAAATAGCAGGATCTGTGGGCAATGAAAGTGGTACAGCTATAGACAAAAGTTTTGACGCATGTCTTTAGAGAATATTTCCCTATTTCGCAGCTATTTCCCGTGCTGAGGGAAATTTCTCGCGGTAGAGGAAGTTCCCTGTCGTTCGAAATTTAAACATAATCCGGCGCTAAAACGCAGTGCAGATGAATTAGGATGGAAATTGTAATTGTGTTCATAAATAAATATGGAATTACAAGCTAAAAGAAGATTTTAAAATAACAATAATTCTTAATTAAGCACGGAATGTCATATCATTTCATAGTCTTCCCGTAAAAGCAAGTAAAATTATGAGAAAACTACTGTTTAATAGGCTGGCTGAGTGGTTATCATGCAGAGTTTGTAATAAAATTTAATTTTGTCTCGGCTTCAAATCCTGGTCGTCGGTAATATTTTTTCAAACGCAGATTAATATTGATAATATTCACTTTTATTATTTTTATGTTGTACACCAATTCAACAGACTTTGCAAGAATTTTTTTCATTATTACTAGTAAGGTAAGATATTTTTAAAATCGAAATAAAATGTAAAACACACAGCATATGTTTAAAGCACTCGAGATTTACTGATTATTATTCTTAATTGAACAATGGCTGTTATTGCCCCTATTCTCCCGATAATAATAGAAATTAGTTTAAATCATAGTTTTACTACGTATGCCTAGGTCACGTAAAACTGGTTACCTATCAGATGCTGCTTCCAATTGGTTGGTGGCAGCAACAGCAAGCAGAGAGTGCTGGAAGTTCACACTTGGTTTGTCATCGTTGGCATTAAATGCTGCTGATAGTTTTATAGTACTGTACAGAGTGATCTATATAAATCTTTACAATATCAATAACTTAATTATTACTTACTTCTTCTGGAAGTGACTGTAAATTTTAAATTGCATTACAATGTCGAATAGGCTTCAGCAGAATTAGTTAAGTTGCCCTAGCTGGAAATGAAATACAACTGTCGTCCATGATTGCCTAGTGTTAATAGGTTGAACCGTCACGCCCTATGTAAATTTCACTTTTTAATGTGACCTAGGCTTTAATATTTCTACTGTTGCTATTACTACTACGTACTACTTCTACGGCTACCAATAATTTTCCGGTATGACTACTACTTCTATTTACATACTATTTCAAATTCCGCAAATACTAGTAGTGTTAATCCTATTCACTGCTAAAACTACTACTTCTGTAATGTGCCGAAAAGCCGGTGAAATGGTGAACGCGGAAAGCCAACGAGTTTCTATTTCCATGAAGTCCCTAAAACTTGGAGAAAGCGTATAAGGATATGGCTGACTCGTATTAGCTTTGTCCGTGAATTTTGTAAAATAATGAAGAATACAAAACAACAACAAAGTTTTCCAAGCTATTTCTGTAAATGTAGAATGTTGAAAAAGGAGCAATTATTTAAAAGTAGATAGGAGAAGTAAGAAATATCACAACCCGAGAATCAAAAGATTTCTGCAAAGCGCCAAACAGATGGTGGTCCGTGGGGGCTAAGTCAGGAGAATAATGGGATGGGTGGGGTCCAAAGTCCATCAGTTTTTCACAGATTGTGACAGCAGCATGTGCCCTGGTATTAATTATCATGGTGGATGATGACTCCTTCTTGATTGACGATGGTTGGGCGCTTCAGTCACAATGCTCTTCGCAGTCTGTCTACCTGTCAATAGTAGAAGGTAACATTTGGTTAGGTTTCAGGATTTCCTAGTGAATTATGACTTTGACATCCCACCGAACACTTAATATCACCTTCTTGGGATGAAGTTATAGTTTGGACGTCGATGGAGGCTGTCCAACAAAACCCGCTTCTCTTCACCTGTGACAATGCGTGTCAGCGGCCGGTAATTTTTGTACCGGGAAAGCATGGAAACACAGGTGGCGACGCCCAACTCCCGTTGAATTTCTCTCAGTTGATGTTGAACCTAACGTTTGAACTTTGTGATGAAACACAGGGATTCTACGCATCTTAACAGTTTTTCTGTGTTCCTGGAACGTTTGCGCTAATTTCTCGACCATTGGATTCGGGTTGTTTCGTACAGTTTGGTCTGCTCGTCTACACTAGCTGCCTGTGCCTGTTTTGATATTTCCCAGATTACGTGACTATCGATTCATGCACTGACAGCGCCATTTATGAGGTCAGTATTCCGCTAAACTGTGAGATGTCAAAATGGGTAGACATTTTGCACTCAACCAATATTTAATTTCTGTCTTTATCAAATCATTTTACTACTGGGAGAACAATATGGAGTACTTGATTGTAGATATAGGTTTTTAAAGTAAATTTGATTACATATTTCAATTTTATTATTTATGTTGTCTGTTTATTAGCTTTGATAAATTGACCATGAGAAATTCGTTATTTTTCAAAGAACAGGGATGACTATCTACTTCTATTTTACATTTAGGTGTAAAACAATTTATAAACCACGTGCTTATTGCAATATACTCAAATTTGAACTGAAAAATAAGTCACAAATCATGTAGTTTATACATTGATTAAAAGATGGCAGTAAAATAGATGCATTAGTAATGATGTTTGTATTAGCATGTGGTTTATTTATTTAGTACAAGATGTCACTAGTAATGTAGATCCTCTTTAAGTAATTGAATTAAATGTGTATAATTGACATTCATTTAAAACTGTATTCAATGCTTTTGAAGAAACACACTTGTCACATTTTGGCGATTGCACACAAATATAATTATAATTAGTCCAGTTCAGAGCTAAATAAATCTATCCACCTCTGTAATTTTTAAACTGACTTTTATTTTTTTGAATTTGTTTATTTTCTTTCTGTATCCTTGGCTCAGGACGAAGTTGGGTAGGTAGAGGATGGTGAAGGTTCAGGGCATTATTTAAGGTTCCATCCCTGCGTTTGCCAGGTGAAACTGAGGTAAACCCTGGAAACCTCAGTAAGGATGGTCGGCTGTGGAAACCTCAGTAAGGATTGGGGATTTTAATCTGATAAATAAATACGAGATTAACAATTTTAGAACCTTATAAATAAAATATGATCTGAATTTGGGGGGGATGTAAGCTTAAAATTGGGAAGGTTTTAGTAGAGTTTCAACGGCATCTATCAGCTTTTGACGGCAAAATTTTAAAGTTCGGGCTGATCTCGAGAATTTTGGGGGATTCCACCACGGGGGTTCTGGCAGAATCACTGGCCGTCAATGACGAGCAAACGAAGTCCTATTTTAAAAGTTATAAGTAATGCAGTAGGAACCCGAAAAAAACCCTGAAAATCCTTGCGTGATCCTTGGAAAGGATATGAAATTATTGCAATAGAGCATTACTTAAAAGGGCTCCTCGCTCCAACTCTCCCATTTTTAACAGTTTCAAAATATTTCAAAAACTAAGAGTACTATAAAAATATAAATTCATAGCGCACTATGGAATGCAATGGACAGCGATCTTTAGAGCGTGTCCATTGACGAGTGATATGTTTTCAAAGATTATGACGCCATTATTAATTGAAGTCTGAGCAGTCATCAATCGACAAGATTTCGAGATCGTTGTCCATTGCATTTCATAGTGATTTGTATGTTCTAAGGCGCTATGAACTTATATTTTTGAGTTTTTGAAATATTTTGAAAAAATGGGGGGATTGGAGCGAGGAGCCCTCTTAATTAATATATTAACTTTTATAACAGGGCTTCGTTCGGTCGTCTCTGACGGCCAGTGATTCTGCCAGAACTCTCCGTGGGGGTGTCACTCCCCAAAATTCTCGAGTATTCCCCAACATTGAAATTGTTATAATCAAAAATCAGTAGAAACCGTGAAAAACTCCATTTACACCCTTCCAATTTTGACTTTATATCTCCCCAAACTGAAAATCCTGGTGGAATCCCTGATACAGCCCCAAGATAGAAAGCTCGAGGTCTACACTATTTCATTTGTAAAAGTTTGGGGAGTTGACTTAAGTTATGACATTTGTATGAAATAAAGAGTACTGCTAGAACTAGGGAGCTAAGGTAGATTCTGCGGTCTCAGCATCTTCCTTCCGTTTAGCGTCCTTCTTGCTTGCAAAATTCTAGTAAAAAAAAAAAAACAACAGTAGCGTAACGTTTAATTTCAAACACAATTTACTCTCAGGTATTATGGAAAACATTTTTCTTCACTTTTCAAATTCTGAAGTGTTAGAACAATGGGTAATCTTTCCTTTCGCAATAAGGACACTCTGGTACTCAATTTGAGAGACTGCTCCTCATAGCGCCAGACATGGGGAAAGTCTACAGCGTCCTGGCCGGGTTTTGAACCCGGGTCACCCGATCTTCAGTCAAACGCTCTGATCTAGACCGGTAAAATAATTTCGGTGGGCGCTGGTTGAAAAGCTGATGCTCTTAGATATTTTGAACTTCAATAAATGTAATTTGTTTTACGGCTCATTTAACATCATCTTACAACCGTTTCAGCTATCATACCAGTTTAACATTTTTGGGGTAGTTCTAGGAGATACTCCTAAAAAATTTCGTCCGAGCTTTCATATTCTGTCTAATTACTATGATATAGAGCAATGAAAGTTATTACAATATCAAGCCAAGATCGCTTCAACGATAAAACAACCACATCTTTATACTTTGTGTTTTATATTATATATTTTTAAACACGGCTTGGCAATACTGACAACGGGGTGTTTGGGGACAGGGAACACCAACAATATTTTTCTATTATGTCGAATAATATTTATTCATGGCAAATTTGATGTTGCTATGTCTAACATAATAGAAGCAATTTGACAAATGAATTTTATAGAAAATCGACTGGTAACACTGATAACTTGGATGCTTCGGGACAGTGAAACCCTCAGAATTTTCATATGTTATCCAATGATATTTATGCCAGGTTTGGTGCAGATAGGTCTAACAAAATGAAAATTGGAACAATTGAATTTTTATAAAATAGGTCGGCAACAATAAATAACTGCAAAAATCAAAACAGTTCCTGCGACTCTGAGCTAGTCTAGCCAATACCTATGCAACAACACATCTCTACATCTTGTGGTTCCTAAGATTTCATTTCCATACATGGACAGATTAACGAACTGAGCGGTGTAATAAGATCTCTTTTTCCATAGCTTCGCTACCACAGAAAATAAAATGTAAGTTAAAACCCTTAAATTAAACTATCAAAACTATTATTATTACGTTACTATTGCGTTTCGTGAAAATGAAGAAGATAATATCTCTCCCATTGGGGTTCGAACCACCTGCGTTAAAAGTATAAAAAATTAAGAGCAGCGCGCTTCAACCGATTACGCCACAACGCCAGCAGCTTAAAATGTTTAAATAAAACAGTGATATGATCATAGTAAATTCGGTTATTACAAATACGTTTTTAAAGTTTAAATTTATTGAAGTGTATTATGCACATCAGTATATCACCATCACATCATCTAATGACGTCTACATACTTTCTGTTCTTTGTTTTGCTTCTTTAAGCTCGCGAGTATGTAACGGGTTCAGCCAAGGCTACAGAACTATTTCATCCCCGTTGGACGACTGTGCATTAACAAATAGTCAAGTGCTTCTCAAGTGTCCGTTGGGTACCCCGCGAAACGACTCTGCATATGGCCCTTAATTTTAAATAATTTGTCATTAATAGACGCATTTCTATTACTTTACTCTGCACAACCAACTTTAGAAATACGTGTGACGTCTATGAACGATACCTAGAATTAAAAATTCCCGTTGGGTTACAAAGAAAAATCCCTTTGCGGGAAAAGCGAGGGAACTTTACAACTTGGTGCGAATTTTGGACTTAGAAATTTATCGACGCTAAATATTATTTTATTTTATATCACCCTTGTTTGACAATATTTTTTACACAAATGCATTACGCAATTCTGCATATTCTTGCAAGTAAGTTATTTTATACGATGTTATAATATTTATATATTTTTTTAGAAAATACATATTAGCTATAGACATGCATCAAAACTTTTGTCCATAGCTGTACAAAGCACTATTTTATTTAATTCTTCTAAAGATATGCATGAGCTGTTTTGTTCAATATTCTCCGACAGTAAAATAGCTTCAGAGTTTCATCTGGAACGTAATAAATTATCATACCTGATTTCTGAGGCTGTTGGTCCACATATTTATGAAGTTATGATCTTGATATAAAGAATTCGAATTCTCCTTATTGTATTTCTTATGATAAGCTCTCAAATAAGTCAGTAAGAAAACAGCTTTACCTCAAAATCAGATATTGGTCTGAACAGCGTAACTTAGTTTCAGTTCACGATTTATATTTTCATTTCATCGGACAGGCAAAGGGTAAAGATATAGCTGAGAATATAATTAAATCTGTGAATAATGGAAAACTTACTCTCATAAATTTGATATTCCTGGGTAATGATGGACCAAATGTAAATAAAACAGTTTTCCAGATTATATCTGAGAACAAGAAGGAACAAGATTTACCACCTTTACTGGACACATAGGTACTTGTAAGTTACACATAATCCATTGTGTATTTGGAGAAGCAGTGAAAGAATTTGGGGAAGACATTGTGGAGTTAATTATTGATGTTCATAATTTCTTTGAATTATCGCTAGTTAGATCAGAAGATCTGAGAAAGGTTCAAGATGCACTTAGGTTCGATCAGCTAAAGTTTGTAGAGCATGTGGAATGTAGGTGGTTTCTAGAGCATGTGGTAGAGCAAACAGTAGATCCTGCTCTCGAGACAGTTATAGATCAGTGGCATGTTTTGAAACATTATTTCCTGCAAGAACTCCCTAAAAATAAGAAAAATCTCTCCACAAATTCTAGGTACAAAAGAATTGTAAAGCGTTTGAATATCCCAAATACTGACAAAAATCAACTTTCTTTTGGCCATAAGTAAAATTTTGGAAATTTTTCAACTTGAAGCACCTCAGATACATATTCTGTATGATCATTTGAAAACATTGCTTATGACTAGGCTTGTAAAACTGATAAATTGAATGCCAAAGAAATTACTGATCTAAGACTCTGAGCTTCCTGGCATTGATACTACTGAATTAAGTGATACTGACTTGGAAATAGGTTCTGAAACCCGTAAAATGTTGACAAAACTAAAAACATATATTCAGAAGGAATTATATATAGGAATTAGGAAGTTTTATCGCAGGTTGTTGGAGAAACTCTTCAGAAAGTTATCTTTAAATAATACAGTTTTGAAGTCTGTTGGGTGCCTCAAACCAGACGCCAGGTGTGAAATTTGGTCGTTAGAGGCAGTAAAAGAACTTGCCCAAAGTGTTCCTTATGTTGCATCTGTGGATGTTGATGATGATGCAGATGAATAGGGAATTCTCCAATGTGAAAATGGTCCTCAAAATTGGCTCTGTTCTGATGTTGATGGTGATGTGGTCTATAAGAGGGTAGATGAGTAGAACTTTCCCGCTGAACAATAAGGTCAAATAAAAGATCCCACATTAATGGCCGTTGTAAAAGCGGTTTTAATTATGCCTCACGGTAATGTTGATGTAGAACGAGGCTTGTCTCAAATTTCCTGTCAGATACGTACATTAAACTCTCACAGCAAATGGTTAGTACCTTACAGTTAACAAAAGATTGTTTGAAACAGCATGATAATAAGGTTCATGAAGTTCCTATTACCAAAGATTTCTTGAAAAGGGCATCAAATGCTCTTACGTCTTACTTACAAAGATTAGAAGAGACTAAAAGAATGGAGGCTGAGTTAAAGAAAAACAAAGAAGAAACCAGAAGGAAAGTGAAAGAAGACTTGGAGAAAAAGCGGAGAGAGTTTGAACAGAAGACACGGGAAACTAAAGAAGCCATAAGGAAAGAGAAATCACTGCATAAACAAGAAGAGGAAGTGGTAACAAATATGAATGTGTATAAGAATTAATAGAAGAAGCCAATGCAAGAATCAAGGACTCGTTGAAGAAAAATTATATAAAGTGTGTGCAGATAGAGGCAGCTTGTAAGAAAGTGGAGGAAAGCACTTCAGCTTTGCAAGATGTTAGAAACGTGCAAAAGGAAGTTGAAAAAAAGAACCATGCTTGATTACTTCTGTGCAGCACAAACAAAAAAGAAGAAAAGTAAAAAAAAAAAAGTAGTATATATATATATATATATATATATATATATAAAAGTGTAGTAAAAATAGCATATAATAAGCAAGAATGTGTTCAGAACCTTCGTTTAGTACAGTGTTCATCATTGATTTTTAAATACTGCTGTCATTGTGTGAATTAAGTGATACAGTGTGGAAATAATGCTGTGAGATAGTGTGTGAACTGCTGTTTTTAGTGCTAAATAATGAAATCTTATTTATAAGCTATCCAAACGAACAAACTTTTGCACTGAGTATGTACAAAATTTAAACAAATTTCTTCAGATCAGCATTAAGGTAAGAATTATTACTTTTATCTTTACACTAATGTTTTATGCATTAGGGTCTTATGAGGGTCTTAACTGAAACTTGACAAGTGTTTTAAAAGTAAGTAAGTTTGAAAAATACTCTACCTTGTACAAGTCCTACGTTCCTACTTTCAATGAAAAAGTCCTACTTTCCCTACTTTCAATGAAAAAGTCCTACTTTCCCTACGTTTGATTGAAAAATCCTACTTTTTGGTCCCTAAAATTGGATCCCATACCTGTATGTATGTAATAGTAAGTGATCAATGATGATGGAAAATCAACATAGTATAACGTATATCGAAATAAATTTCGTTGCAAAGAATTTATTGGGCAAATATGTATGCTAATTTAGAAGACTGATCAGCATTCGTAACAGTCAAGGATATTTTGTGAAACTAGGCTACTACAGTCAGTTGTTATGTATAAAGATATCAGGTAAGGAAATCCTTTTGCAGTTTACATATATGCATGCTTCGTGAGGTGGTGAAGCTTTTTTTTTTTTTTTTTCTACTTATGAGCATTGTAACGCTTAATTTTGTCAGTTGTGGATTTATTATGACTTATTATGTGCAATCTGGGAAATCTCATTCGTATAAAAAAATAACCTGGAAAATCAGGGCATTTTCAATTTGTGATAAAGTGGCCACCCTGATCGTGGTATACATTGAGTTAACTGCCTCGCTCGAGCCGGCCTTGGAATCTTTAAGAAAAGAACAAGATCGCGGACTTGGGATTGCCACTGGGCAAGCACGCAGTTTCAAGTCCGTTTAGTCTGGTTCCTCTTGAGATTTCGCATTTCACCGACGAATAACTCGATAGTACTAAGACTAAGGTCCTAGTCGAGATGTTCCTCATTCCTTGCTCGGAAAAGTGGTCACCGAGATCTGGTTTTGATATTTGTGAAGGACTGTCGTCGTAGATACCTCGATGTCTAGGTAAGCCCGTAAAAGGGAAATGAAATGAAATTGCCAGAAACATATCGTCGCTGAATTTGCAAAACCTGCTGTGTGTTCAAAAGTCTGAAATTGAGATTTTGGTGTCATTCGAAAGAGACTCCCCCCCTCCCCCCCCTGCTTTTGAAATCACAGCTATATTTAAATTATTTCATCCAACCGTTTTAAATTGAAAAAAAAATATGCATATCTGCTATGTGCTTAGTTTCTCAATTCCAGCAACGTGAAAATTACTTTCAACAATTTTTACTGGTGAAATTCAATAAGAAATTGAATTAACAATACTTGCTAATGAATATTCCCATTACTCACTGCAATTAGCATTCAGTAATATCGAAGTAAAAGTAACTTTAAAAACACATTTTATTGCTCTCCTGAAAATTTGTTAAAATGCCCGTAGCAGATATTGGAAATTCAGCAACAGTATTGAATATTGGCGCTCCACCTCAGCGAAGCAGGTAACACTAGCGTTCTATGTGAACGGTCCTGGTTTCGAACATAGGTGGAAGGTCATAATTTCTTTATTAACCCAACTTCATGCTGTCAACTGTGTATCTTCTTTAACTAAGAATAGTCGACAAAGCAGATAAAGCGGTGATGGAGAGTTGTTGCGCTGACCACGTGGCACCCCATTTAAAGATAGCAATCTGTCGAGCCAGGAATTTTTTACATACACTGTCCTGTCTGTCGAGCCAGGAATTTTTTATATACACTGTTTCTGAAATAATGTGACGAACTTCGGGGGGAACGACGATTGTGTCGGCTTAGCAAATCACAATCGAAGTTAAACCTAATTCATCTATTTTAGCAGTGTTCGTGATTGAAGAATGCAGCTTAGAGGGGATTTCTTTTCTTGGCCTGTTAAACCTTATTTATTCCAATGATCTTATTAAACCTTATTGATGACAATGTAATTCTTACGTTGCGAAACCTGTGTATGCGGCACTCTCTTAAGCATAAACACTGCTCAAATATGTGCTGGAAACATCTTCTATCGTGATTTTCTGAGCAGACACGACTTGCATTATTATTTGTGGAGATATGGCACATATTTTTAAAGATGGCGCGTTAGTTTGAACACCGAAACTACACATGTTTCGAAATTCTTTCAAAATAACTTTTTTTTTTCTTGTTCTAATGTGAATAATCACCTCCCGAAGTTTGTCACATTATTACAAATAGTATATGTATATTAGTTGTTTCTGTTAATATGGACGAGTTTTCATTTTATTTTGATTGCTCCGCTAGGGCTATACACTAATTGTTTTAGACTATGCTAATTATGTTTAAAAGTTTGGAAATTGATATATTTCTTCCTTTTGTTGTACATTCCAGTTGGTATCAAGATTCCAGTACGTTGTTCGATGCCTTTTTCCTGAGAATTCGTCATTTATCCCAGTAGAAGCGTCAAAAACAAGTTTATCTCAGTGTTTAGATGAAGCAGGCGGAGTTTGGAAGCATTTGAAAAATCTTGAAGCAAGTAATGCGCTTACCTACCAGTGGAATGGATCTGCATCCAACAAAATTATGCTCAAATCGCTTGGAGTTGATTCACGTAATATTGTAAGTAAGAATATTAATAAGTCTGTTTAGAATTTATATGATTATTCGAACTTATTCCCACGAGCTATGAAGTTTCACATTTTTTCATATGTTCGGACGTTCCAAATTGAAATTATTTCAATTTTTTTAGTGTTCACTTTATAAAATGTATTGGTGATAATCCTTGTAATTGAGACACTATACTATTAACATGGCGGTAATAAGCATCATAGAACGTTATATTTACTAAATTTAAATTTTCAGTAATTTTGTATTCCAGTAAAAAGTGTGTTTCTTTCTGAAATGTTTTCTTGTTTAATATGTACTTTAGTTACATTATACTTTATCTTAGTTTCATGTACTGAATGCCCTACTCGAATCATTCCCGTTCACACATTCATCAAAAATACAGTGCAGTAGCTACATAAAAAATTAAGCCTTAAATGAAATAAATATTATTATTATTTGTAATAATAATAAATAAATCAAGTTTACTGTGGCTGCTGGCGATATTGCACCCTTCATCATATGATACGTCACTACTAGGCAGGTACTGGATTTCAAATTTAATATCGGCTAGCTCATAAAATTAACGTGGCGTAAATGGAAATCTGTGAAGGAATTGGATTAGTAAAAGAGATTCTAAATCTAACTATGTGTGAGTGAGTGTAGAGTGGCAAGCAGCCTACTGCGTGAAGTCCTGTACCGGACTGCCATCGAAGAGATATATGTAGTATATTTGCTACTGATAGAATGAGGACAAATGAAACACAAGCAACATTTTTATTAGATCTCTGGATCCCGTTGGCAACAGAGTATAAAGTGAAGTTTACATGCTTTCACAGCTGTATTTATAACCTCGGAAGAAGTTATTATTCTTCCTCAAAATTGCAAGAGTTTACAACATTTTAAAATACAACTTCAATATATTCATAACTTTGTTCATAAAGATCCTTTAACTACTTCCATTTCAGTTCATCCAGGCTGGTCTATATCATGGTCGCGGATGTTTGTCTTTTTTCCAAAAACTATGTGCAAAGTATGATATTTTGAAAGTAATATGTGTATAAATTTTAATGGTAGGGTAATTTCTTTCAACTCAAGTTAGTTGCAGTTAGATTTGGTATCCGAGAATCATTCTAAAGTTAACACAAGGAAATCTTAGCTTTGTTGCTAAAGAATATCTTACTTTACGAAAACCCATTTAGAACACAGTACTATTTCCATGAGAATATTTATTTCTCCAGAGTATGAATTATGTTCTTCAAACGAGTGATATTTCCCTGAGATACCACTTTGCACAAACATACTTTTATACATACTATTTATTCATTATTATTTCATATATTACGATTTTAGAAAGACTTACGTTTCCATATAAAATTTTTCGATCTTACAAATCATTAATACATTAATCTTTGGACATTAACGCAAGTCAAAACTATCTTGCATTTCATCCAGGATATCATTTTACAAAATCCTAGACATAAATCAAACAATATAAATGAAAAGTTATTTTGAGAAAAGACAATCGATTTCTGAACAATATCAAAAGTAGCATTTTACTAACTTCGTTGATGTCTAGCCAAAGTCGTTGTTACTTTTAAGTTGTTCGTTGTTACATCATTTTCATTCATTTTTAATGTTTATCAATCCACCCTTTTTCTTTTAAATGGCACTACTTACACAGTTCATCACATGAATAAACTTTTTTCACCAAGTTCAGCTTACAGTAGTTGATCCATAACATCTTTTCATTAGCAATGTTTTAAATGTAACCCTCATAATGTATTTGAACCATCACAACTACAAAGTTTTAAATGTAACCTTCAAAATGTATTTGAGACATCACATATCTAATTCCTGTGTTCACTTTCCTCTAAAATTATTCAAACAAAAACTTTATTATTATTATTGCACATATTACAACATCTAGTTCGTTTGCATTCACCATACTAATGTACTATAGAACGCATTAATTATGTAAGAACATTCCTCTTCTTCACACAGACTACAATATTGATCTAAATGACCATGCCCTATTTTCCTCATTTTCTGCAAACGCTTCTTATAATAGCTTTCAAGAATAATTTCTATTTTCCTTGATGTCAAATCTTCTCTCTTCTTTTGCTTATCCACATCAGAATCTAATATCAAAGTCCTCTTCTCTTTCTTGTTTCAACCACAATTCCTCTTTCTTGGTTTCTGATACGCTATTTGTTTCAACTAGTTCAACATGTTCCATAAAAATATATCTTCATTTTCACCTTTCACTTCCATTCTTTCTTCTCCTTTATTTGATGTATCTTCTTCTTTCTCTTCCTCTGTACTGATATCTTCTTTGATATGAATTGAATCTAACACATCCACATCTACCTGATTACCTGTGGTTAGATCTGATATGCTTGTACTACACTTGGGATATGATGTTGAGGCATCATTATTACTAGTTTGATTCCGGTTTTCTTTTCTCTGCTTATCATCTTTTTTATATCAGTAATTTCCTACTGTAATGACTCTATTCTTGTATTTAACTCCACTTGATTAATTAGTTGCTTAGTAAGTACACTATCTTTCATTAACGAAGTTTTCTGAGTTGGTATCTCTTTTTTTTGATTATCTTGGAGTAACAATCGTTCCTTCCATCCAGGCATTAATTGCGACATTCCCTGTCTACCTATTATGATATAAGGTAAATTATATTCAGATACAATGAAGTTTTGTTGGTAATATTTCCCATTTAATTGCAATCTAATTTAGCCTTTACTATTATTGGTAATCTACCGCCTGAAATGGTACGTAGAAAAACATTATTGGGTAGTTTTTTAGTATCCAGTTGCAGTCTTTTGATGGTTGACTGATCTAATAAATTATAGCCAGCACCTATATCCATCAAAGCTTCTAACATCTGATTCTGTAGTTGTAAGCTAATAGATATGATTCCATTATTTTCTTGTTTTTCTTTGGTTATTATATTAGCTACCCAAATTCATCTATAGAGATTTTGACATCTTCTGTATTGTGTTGTTTTGTAATCTCCTGATTGGATGTTACATTTAACACTTTATCTGCTTTGTTTTTCTTCTTTAGATAACATTGGGTTTCGTAGTGATTCTTTTTGTTACAAAAATTGCACGATTTTCCATATGCAGGAAATCTCTGACTTGAATGGTTATATCCACACTACTTGCACTGAATGTATTTATCTTGTGTCATTTTGTTTACAGGTGTTCTTATATTATTATTAGTAGCAGTAGTATTTTCCATGGAGTTGACATTGATCTCGTAAATACTTAGCAAACGCATAGCACTATTTTGAATCTTCTATAAATTCAAATTGATTTTTTAAATGTTAATTCATCATCTTGCTAGTATTCAATATATTCTTTTACCGTTTGACCGACTAGTTGTACCAACTTGTGTAATGTATAACTCTCCGTTGTTACATTACTATTCTTCTCATACGGTTGACGTAACAGTTGCTCTAATTCACTGTAGTTGCTTTTGCATATTTCCTTTGGGTGAAACAGTTCTTTTAATCTTGTGTACAATTGTGGTTAATACCTACGCTTATCTTTCCTCTCTTGTATATCACAGAAAAGATGAAATCTTTCTAAATAATTTTCTATTGTTTCTCTATTCTCATCGAAGTGGTAAAAAGATGGTTTATTTTCTGCCATAATCACTAAACACAGTTCTAATGCATGAAATGTACACTAACCATAAAAATTAACGTGAAGTATAGTCAATCAGATCCTTTGAATTCGACATCCACAATCCGACGTCGCTAGTTTTATATTTTGAAAAGTAATATCTATATAAATCTTAATGGTAGGTTAATTTCTTTCTATTCAAAATAGTTGCAGTTAGATTCGGTAACCGAGAATCATTCTAAAGTTAACCCAAGGATATCTTATCTTTGTTGCTAAATTGCTTTACGAAACCCATTTAGAACACAGTACTTTCTAGGAGAATATTTATTTCTCCAATGCATGAATTAGGTTCTTCAAACGAATATTATTTCTCTGAGAAACCAATTTGCCTACTCAACATACTTAATATTTAATCGTTATTATTTCAATTATTACTTCTTGATCTCAACTATTTTAGCAGGACTTAGGTTTCCATATAAAATATTTCGATCGTACAAATCATTAATACATTAATCTTTGGACATTAACGTAAGTCAAAACTCAAAAGTATATGGAAAATAAAGAGATTTTTTTTGTATCCCGAAAAATTTTTTTTGTGAAGAGTTACATGTTCTCAAAATTGTTGCCGAGGTCGTCTACTGACATCAAATATGAAAATGAATGTTCTTTTCAAAAATCAATTTCTCAGAGTCTAAATTACGGATTTGCATGAAATAAAAAGCATAATATCTGTCGCATGTTAATTTTATCGTGTGTAAAAATCATTACTGATGAGTGGTTACTTTCCTAAAAATTAATTGTTGCCAAATTTAATCCGAAATTTCCGAATTTTTTAATTTTTAACTCTGGTTCTATTAGGGTTTTTTTTTCTCATATGGTAGGTATTATCCAGTTCTATAAGGATTTTATTTTAGTTTTCACCTAAAGTGAGTACTTTGGGCCGTGTGGGGCTCTGAATTGTTGAAAAACTGCCGTGAATGGTTAAGTAATTTTTGTTCGTGAATGGAAAAGTTAAATACAGTAGAGTCTTGTTTGTCCGACATACCATCGCAAAAAAGCATCAGTGGACAACAAGAACTGAACGTTGTGAACGTAGGCTATTTTTTGTTGCTCCCGATTCGACCGCGTGGCGCGCCCGTCTACACTATGACTCATGTGTCTGTTATTCAGTGCATGAAGGATGATGATCACTGTGAAATAACTGATTAAGAAATTGTCAATTTTGCAATTAATTTTTCCTGTTTTATTGTAAAAAAAGATTATTAGGTTCGTAATGTTTAAAATTATAGCATAGTTTGACGTTTAATAGGCTTTTTCTTAACACCTCCCTATTATCCCATTCGCTTATCCGACGTTCTGCCTACCCGTTTATGTCGGATAAGCGAGATTCTGCTATATACAGGGTGGTTCTCAATCTCCATACCAGAGCTTTAATTCGGCTCCTATTGCACATAGAGCTTTGAAACAAAAATGTACATAGGACATATGCGGAAACACATGATGATGTTCCTGAAAGCAGTTGCGTCCCGGGAATACCTCTACGGGAACGGGGGGGATAACTTCAACATTTTAAATAGAAACCGGGGTTGGTTTTGCTCCCTTTTGATTAACTTTTAGTGGAAACACTTTTTCGTATCTTGTAACTGTCTTTTTATCTTGCATAAGATAATACTGGTAGAAAAAAACGTATCACAGAGATCTGAGATATGGGACAATTTAGGGTTCACCTGGATGAATTGAAATGGAAGTACTCCTTTATAATTGTACAAATTTGTTATTAATTAGTATTTAATACATTTACAACGTTTGTTTGTAAATAGTTCATCAATTACGTCATTTACAAAGTATTAATACGCCCTTAGGCCATTTCTAGGATATAAATGAATAATTAGGAATAAAATAACATCAAGCTGTTTGGTCATAAAACGTTGACCCAGATTTGTTAGTTAAAATGTCCAGGCAGTTGCTTAAATCCAAGTATGCAGCATAAAAATATAACACAAAATGAAAGTAAAGAAAACATAAAATATAAATAGAATAAGAACGTTATATAAAACAACAGAAGAGAAATCATAAGTGACGTAAATACGAGTATAAAACAATGACCTACACGCAGGTAAGTGACGTCACACTTGAAAATAACGTGGCTTACGAGAAAGACCGTGTCGGCCGTGTAAAACTAATTGTATTTGTGGATCTCAAAAAAGTCTCAGTCCAAAGTAATTAGTGCACGTACCTTACGGGAGATTATGCAGGCGATTACAAGAACGTTGATTAATGATTTTCTAAATAAATACATGAATTTCATATTTATGAGTCATTTTAGTGACTAACTCGTCTCTTGTGGCATTCTTGACCCGTCTCGGTTCAATAATAGGGTGTGTACCGACTCGGAAAGTCCCAGAAAAGTCAAGGAATGAGATTTAGATCACGAAAGTCACGTATTTTATTGCTTGGTCCCGGAAATACTTTGTTTAGAACTGTCGTGAATGTTTCATTTTTCGCCGTGGGTATCTGGTTGCTAACGTTCTTCCTTGTAGATGGGCCAAATGTAAACATAAGTTGCAGGTAAGTAAAAATGCAGGTAAATTGCTGGCTGTAGGAACATAGAAAGAAAACTTGCTTTCATTTAGCAAAGTGGATATAGGATTTGGTGCGAAGTCATTTTGTAAATGGTTGAAGAAAATAGAAACAATGAGTTTTTCGAAAATAAATTAATTGGCAACACTGACAACTTTAGCCCCTGAGGCGCACAGAGTATTTATAATGGACTTTAGTCATCGTGATTTCAAAACTAGTTTTTATTTTACATATTCTCCATGGTTGTTGAGACAGCGATCCCACAGATACACTAGCCTGTTACTTCCATTTATGTAGAACTCTTGAAGATGGATGTGAAACCGTGAATAAAATGCATTTTGCACTTCGACATCCGACTTAATGCGCTTCTCTTGTGGGACCTTTTCATTGCGCCGAACACGCAATCACAGGACGATAAGTAGAGACTGTAGGGAGGGTGGGGTAAGTACATCCCAGCCCAATTGTCAGATTATTGTAAATGTGTCAGCTGCTGTATGTTGCCTTGTATTGCCCTGCAAATAAATGATGTATCGAGACAACATTTCAGGTCGATTGTCCTAATCATCTTCCTCAAACGTACCAGCGCTTCGCAGTAGCGAGCGGCGTTCACTGTGAAGCCTTTTGGTAACCAATCGATAAGAGTAGGTCCACGTTTGTAAAAGAATACATAACTTTTCCAGCACTGGGGTGATGGTGGTGCATGCTTTTTCCATTGGTGGTTTATGCGCTTCCTCTGCGGCACCATAATTCGTCTTCATCGCTGTACACCGCATTTAACCGACGAACAAACTCTGCTGCCTGCACACCTTCGGCATAATTGAACTAGATCACACATCATTGCTTATCGTTTCACTGATTCACGTTTAAGGGTCGAAAGTCTACTTACAAATAAAACAGATGAATAATCATGAGCATGTAGCATGCGCAGTAGACAAGTGTATCAATAAACACGGTCCTTGTTTCTGCATGTACGGTACCGAAACCATGTACCCACTCCACTTATTTATTAATCAACCCTTACATATGACCTATCCCAGTACGCAAATGTCAGATCTCATGTGTACACATCTAGCGGTGTAGAAGCAATTTGAAATATTAATTTTTTTAAATTTGATTGCAAGATTTACAACTGGGTCGCTGAGAATATAGCTAAATGTAAAATTTGTTTCGGAAACATGTAATAATATGAAAACGATTTGAAATATTAAAGTTTTGAAATTTGTTGGTAAAACTAACAACAGAGTCGCCTGCGGCGCACGGAGTACCTATATGAACTTTCACAGTACATAAGTGCCAGATTTGACACAAAAAATCCAGTGAGATGTTAGCGTTGTGATTTTTTTTTATATGGCTGGAAACACTGACAAGTGCGCGTATGAAGTACATGTATCATCTGTCCCTTAAACTAACTGCCAAGCTTAGTTCGGATGCAACCAACGGTGTGAGAGCAATTATTAAATTTTGAAATTGGATGACAACACTGAAAACTACTGCACCTAGAGTACCTCTACAACCTCATGTATACAAAATATGGTGTAAATCAATAGACGCGTGTAGATTTATTTAAGTGAAGACATTTATAGCCTCCTGCGTAGTCTAATCGGTAGCGCGCTCGACTTCAGTGCGAGCGGTCCCGAGTCCGATTCCCAGTGGAGGCTCAAAAATTTCGGGGTTGACCCAGCATTGTGAGAACAACTGGGGAGTTGCTGTGAATAAAAGACAGTGGCGATCACAGTTAAGAGCTTCGCCTCTCCTCTCCCAACACGTCTGGTCAGCGTGGGAGCAGAACAACAACTCATCAGCCAAGTTTGATGTTGATATGTCCATCGGTTTGCAAGTAATTCAAAATGTTGCAAACACACTTAACCTTATTATAATCACCACAGAAATGAGGAATTGAACATTTCTAGCTAGTTTCTACAATATGTTTTGGAACAACACAGACGATACCACCTAACCGGATACCTGACATGAAAATAAGTTTTGACCATCGAGGGTGTGCAAATGCTTCGTTTCGGTGCTACAGGGTGCCGAAAGTGTGGGAAAATCAGCTCTAGAACTCGATATTTCCAATACCATTAACAGTAAAATTAAGACGGCATAGTATCATCAAAGGCTTCATACCTGCTCGGTGCAAAAATGCATATTCTAAAAATGTATAAAGGGTGCGCAAGGGATTCCACAAAAGAAGCAAGGTATTCCCAGGCAATCACTGGATAAATATGTGTCGAAATAAGCACGAATAAGACGACTTTCCGTATGGGTACAGATGATAAATGTTATCCCTGGTATCTAACTGGACAATGACAGTCTCTGTTACTGACAAACATACTCCAAACGTTCGTTGAAATGTATGTAATTTATTTCAGCTTGTTATGCAATCACGCTTCTTTTTTATTTTAAAAAAGATTGTTCCGCAAAAGAAATCTAATTGAGATATCGACTTGCTGCAGACGAATTATTGTTACATGCTGGAAGGTAGTCCCATTCATGCTTATTTTGATCTATCTTTACTTCGGATAATTTCTGAGAATCCCCTACTTCCTTTGGGGAATCTCTTGCGCACTCATTACATAGTTTTGGAATATCCATTTTGATGTCAGAAATCTCGTGAGGTAGGTTTGTCCTTGTTATTTTGCAACACAAACTGTATAAGGTGTCAGAGACCACCCCTTCTAAAATGAAGAGAATAAATAAGTTCTTTCTAAAAATAATGTAGATTTAGATTACTAAATCTGGTATGCTTTATCGACTGACCTGAAGTGACCTATCGAGACCGGCAGTTTAATTTTTTAAATGGAAAATGGTACTTTTTAAATCAGGCTCAGATTCTACGTTAAAAATTAAGAAACATTTGTTTAAAACATTTTTGAAACAAATGCTTCCATCTACCTAGAAATCACTTCGAAACCTTTCACCTGGCTTCGCTATATCGACGATATTTTCTTGATCTGGATCCACGGACAAAGAGTCTCTGGAAACATTTCTGCAAAACCTCAACTGCACCTTTCTCGTCAAGTTCACCTTGTCCTCGAGGGAACACACAACTTTCCTTGATGTGGTTGTCTGGCTCAAGAACAATCAACTTGAGACAGGCGTTCACATCATATCAACAGTATGCAGTATCTCCATTTCAACAGCTCCCATCCATACCATACCAAACGCTCTCTTTCATACTTTCTTGCTGTCCGGGGCTCCCGCATCTGTTCCTCTGATGATCTACTCCGTAACTATTTCAGTACCCTCTCCTCAGCTATCACTAACCATGGATATCCCAAACACCTCATCGTTAAACAACTGGACCGTGCCCATAATATAATCACCCTAACTCCAACCGACCTCTCCGCGAAGCTCCTTCCGCTCCCAATCTTCTCAGCCAGTACCACCCCTCCAAAAGCTCCTCATACTGGCACACCCCATACTCACTGCGTCACCTGAAACTGAAAGAATTTTCCCGTCGTGCCCCAAAATAGTCTACCGCAGACCTCAGAATCTCAACACGATTCTCACCAGAACTGGACCCACCCCTCCCCCTCCCCCCAAATCTTGCAAGTGCAATAGACCCCGCTGCAAAACCTGTCCTATTTTTGATCCCAGTCTTTCCTTCGTACATCCTGTCACTCACAAAACGTACTCTTTCAGACACTCCTGTAGTTGCATATCTTCCAACCTCGTGTATCTCCTACTTTGTAACCTTTGTTCCGCCTTCTACGTTGGCAAAACTGAAACTCCTCTAACATTCCGCATCAACAACCATCGCTACTCCTCCAAATCTCAACTTCCGCATTTCCCCATACCCGAACACACTTCTTATCACGGCTGCACCTTTGACGAAACCTTTCTAGTCAAAATCCTCAAAGTCCTGAAGCATGACTCACCTGCCACATTAAGAAAGAGATGGAAGCGGACTACATCTCCATCCTTTCCTCCAACCATGAACACGGCCTCAACTGCCTGTAACTTCAAGCAACGCAGTGCCGTCGTCTTCTGCTTTGTACCATAGATGTTACTTACTTATATACCAACATTCCTCATGCCCATGGCCTAGCAGCTATGGAATTCTTCCTTAACCAGAGACCCAAACCTTATAGCCCAACCACAGCTTTCCTTCTTAACTTGGTCAACCTAGTTCTCACATGTAACAACTTCACCTTTGACGACAAACACTACCTTCAGATCCGAAGCACAGCCATGGGTACGAGAATGGCACCTTCTTATGCTAATCTGTTTATGGGCAACATGATTTCCTGCAAACTCAACCTTTGACCCCTCTACTCCGGGTAAGATTCTTGGACGATATAATGATTCTGTGGCTGTTATATATATATATATATATATATATGAGCGCTGCTGGAGAAGTTTCTGCAAAATACTACCAACAGTGGCGCTATTTTATAAAGTTCGGAAGAATAGACCTTTCTATGTTTAAATTATCTTTGTTTCCGCCTATACGTTTGTTTTTCACAGTAGCTGGAAGAAGTAGTTTTGTTTGAGAAATGCAAGTTTCGCGTGAAAACTTTCAAGAATGATTTTTTATGATTTTAAATGTAGTTTAACAACGAAACAATGCATTGAGCGACTTCATTTGGCTTTTGGAGGTGAAGCACCATCTAATAGAACTGTGTATAATTGGTTTTCCGAATTCTAGCGGGATCGCACATGTTTTAAAGATAAATTTCATGAAGGTCGTCCACCCACGTCTTTTGTTATCAGTAATGGTGATGCTTTGCTTGACATAATTGAGAGAGATCGGCATGTGACATACCGTGAGATTCAGACATCCTCTAGCATTGACATGATAGTAGCAATACATACGATTTTGCATGGTTACCTGAACGTACAGAAGCTTTCAAGCCGTCGGATCCCATACAGTTTGACCAAAACCCAAGAACAGGCTCGTGTCAAGTGATGCAAAGAAACGCTTAAAAAATTGAACCGAGGTAAGTCAAACTTGGTGTACTACATCCTTACAGAAGAAGAAACTTTGATTTTTTTCCTACGAACCCGAAACTAAACATCAATCCACTGTTCGGGTGTTTCAAAGTGAGCCGAAACCATCAAAAGTTGTTCGTTCGAGGAGTGCTGCCAAGAAAATGATTGCTTGTTTCTTCGGTTATTCCGGACATGTAGCAACCATAGCTTTAGGAGATCGAAGGGCTGTATATGCTGAGTGGTATACAACAATTTGTTTACCAGAAGTCATCAATGAATTGAGTAAAACAAACCCAAATCGCCGAATCGTTCTTCACCATGACAACGGCAGCTCCCACTCAGCACACACAACTGTTTATTTTTTGTCCAGTAAAAATGTCAAATTAATGACTCATTGTTATCCGTACTCACCCGATTTGTCACCTAATGCTTTTGTTCCCAAACATTTTAAAGATGTATGGGAAGAGCGATTTGTGTCGCCTAATGCAGCTGTTGACGCATTCCGAACAGCGGTTTCTGAGGTACCAGACTGAGTGGAAAAAAATTCTTTCAAAATTCGTTTGAGTGTATGCAAAAGTGTATCGATCTTAAAGATGAACCTTTAAGAAAAGATCCAATATTTTAGAATATCCATATTAATTGCAGAAAATTTTCCATCAGTCCTCGCACATAGTACACAAAAAACAAGCGAATACGTATTTTCTTTTCTGGGGAAAAAGTGTTTGAGAGGGAGAAATACTCTCTTTTTGTATATTTCGGACAGCGCTGAAGGTGACTTAAAAAACATGAAGGATATTATGTTACCACATATACATAGTAGATAAACACAGAATTGAAAAAGTTATTCGTTTTAAATGGCTTTGCATAGAAGATGATCATTTTTCCGATGCTCCTTTAATGGATTTAAAATGAGCTTCGCAATTCTTGAAGGAAATTTTATGTGTACCTCAGCCTAATAAAATGTAATATAAGAAAAGAAGAGAATTATGAAAAAAATGACTTCTGGAATGGAGTTCTTCATCTATGAAATAGACTTTCGAAGCCGTTCTTTCGTGTTCGATATTCATCATATTATCTCTCCCGTAGATATTGTGAAGTGGTGAACTTCAGATCATGTGGTGGTACGCATCGTTTCATATCAAATATGGTAGTTCAAAACAAAGATGTAGGAACGGAGATGTGCATACTTTTGTATGTCTACTATGTGTATGAGAAGTTGCATCGAAACTTTTCATGTTTATGTGTTACTTTCAGCCGTCGTCTGAAATATAATTCAGGGGGATTTAGCCCCTTCAAACCATGTTTCCACAGAAAACAAAGAGTACGTATTCGCTTATTTTTTGTGTACTACATATATGCGAAATTTCGTTCGAATCGTGCTTGCACTAATTTAGTTCTGGACTGGACTCAAGCAAGTTTATGTGACAACATTCTTGGAGGGTTCTGTGCACCCCATAAACCATTTTCGCTCAGGAAAAGAAAGCAAAAACGTATTCGCTTATTTATGGCTACTATGTATGTGATGTGCGAAGTTTCATCCAAATTTTTCGTGTCTGTGTCACTTTCAACGCCACCTGAAATATAGTTCAGGGGGATTTCACCTCCTCAAACAGTTTTTTCGCAGATGAGAGTAAACTCTTCTTTTATTTTATGTGTATTTTCTGTCGGGCAAGTGTCGTGGAAATCTGTGTGCACCACTTTGCGAATGTTCCTTGTCACTTTTTTTTCTTACCGATTGTCACTAAAAGTCCTTTGATTTTATAAAAGAAAGTAATTTTAAAAATGAT
>JAGDQP010012532.1:26764-43502 GCA_022664845.1 Lepisma saccharinum
ACTAAAAGTCCTTTGATTTTATAAAAGAAAGTAATTTTAAAAATGATTAGATTCACTTGCAGACAAAAAGACAACAACTTCGAAATAAGTAAAAAGGAGTGAGCCAATTTAAGTTAATGAACATAGTAATCAAGATTACCTTTCAATTAAGAATTGTATTATGTGCTATGGAATAATGCCTTTAACGTTTATGTTCATTTATTCATTATAACAGGTGTAGCTTTTAGTTGGTGATACAGAGCACGGCGTTTGACCCATTAACCATTTGTGTATCTCTACCATAAAAATATCTGAAAATGCATAATTTTTTACTTACCAACTTACGACTTAGGAACTACCGAAATACAGAGAATTCAGTAATAAGAAAATTTCGCTACAGAATGTGTCGTTCATCTAATGAGAGATATGTGAAAGGACTGGCATTCCTTCTATGGGTATATCACTATGTTTTCTTCAAGCCTGCTTTAGTTACAATAAGCAACTGTCATGAACTGAACTAAAAATCGAATGTACTTAATGGAGATCACATTATTTTGATATGGAGTTTAGGATGAAGTGACCAAATAGCACTCCCATGCAAGTTCTCGTTCAAACATATGATACCTCGTAATCCAAAGAAAATAATAAAACTTACCATTTATTGTGATAATTCGTACATACTACGTGTTTTCAATTAGATATTTCTACTTGTAGTCAAATTTTCTTACCGAGCGGCTCTATCCAAGTTTGTAGAGTGTGTCTTAGCAATTGGAAGGTCCTGGGAACGACCCCAGCGGCCGCCTGTCCTAACTGAGGTTTTTGCAGGATTTTTCCAGTCACACCAGTCGAAGTCCAGGATGGTACGTGCAAACTAGAACCTGATTGACTACCTTCCAACATCCTCTCCCCTATCCCAGCCTGAAATGCCTGAAGGCTATAAATAAAATAAAATTCAGATCTTATTACCTTCCATTCCAACTATCAATAACTTTGAAAGTGTTGTATTCTTTATTATGCTAAGTATTTTCTTAGTGGTTTGGCAGATCTAGGGAATTTTATTTTACTGAAATAGTAGACGCCCAAGATTCATTAATATGCAATTACTTTCTTCCCTAGAAATCTAACGAGGTCCAGAGTAGATGTAAGCGAAGACAACTATACAGAGAAGTATCCTGCTTTCATAAATATTTGCGCATTTCTTTCTGGCTTCGAAGAAGTTTCTTCACCGGTAGATGTCTCTAAGCTCAATAGGTCATTTTCTTAAACATTTTGATAATTTCAAACTTGTTCGTACTGCCATATCTCAGCCAACAGGAAATGCTGAACCAATCATTGTACCAGGATCTTTAAGAAAGTAAGCTATTGAGCTCAGACATGTACCGATTGAGAATAGGGCTACTTCACAGTTTACGGTTCTCTGTGATACAAATAACTATCATTTTTTGAGTCAGACGTCTTTGGATATGACAACCTTCTGCTTTCAAATATGTAAAATATGGTCGTGGAGAAGTCAAGAAGCTACCCAATAATGAAGATCGAGAGCAATTTTTACGCAATAAAAGGAGCCATTTTGTTACTTGTAGAAAGCATATTATACTAAAGGTGTTTTTAAGCTCAGTAAGTTACTTGAAGAGAGAAAGTGAGTGAGTGAGAGAGAGAGAGATACATATATATATATATATATATTGCGCGGCGTGTTTTTTTTTTTTTCGCTTGCTTGCGAAAAGAAAAGCAGTTGTGAAAACATTGTAAAATTGGCCAAATCTCTGCTAGGAGCTACAAATCTGATAGTCTTAATGGATAAATCGCATTTATCACAGCTTGAAAAGCAGGATAGTGATTCCAAGGAACGAAGCCATAATTTCTGGCGCATTGAAATCTATGTCCTCGAATTGAAAAATTATTTTTGTGAGAATAAAGATCTTAACGTCGAAAGGGTTATTAAAATGTCTTTTAACAGCACTTCATGCCAGTGCCAATTTTCTCGAAGAGAATTGTACCTGAAAAGAGCACCAATGTCTCAAACGATTCTAAATGCAAAACTTAATGTAATAAATAGTTTACGTCAGTTGGATAACAAGGTTGAGTTAGTACCAATTGAAATTTAATTTCTTACACTTGCTAGGTAGCTAAAGGAGAATACAAAGATGGTCTTGAACTGAAATGGAAAGAGGAAAGAAGCTGAGAAGAAACGGAGAAAGAAAATCATATCGCGAGAGAAGCTGGCTAGAATAATGAAAAAACAAATCACATTGAAGATATACTTACATTATTACATAACAGCTTATACATTTTCTACAATCGTGTACGTGCACTACCTGTTTGCTTGAACGGTAGATTTTTGTCCATTACTTGTTATGGCTTATGTAAGAATATAGTTATGTAAATATATGAAGTTACCACAACAAAGTGTTGATGTAGATGTCCTCTGTAAACTTGGTAAAGTAGTAATTCCATGTGTCTCTGATATCACTGAAATCACGGTGCCTGGTTGGAGGTCACCGAGGTAGGCATACACACCACCACTTAAAAAAATCACAGGTATTTGTGAAATGTATGAGCAATCACTATGTATGCGTATATGTGAAAAGGAAAAAAAATACATTTCTTCCAACATCATTCACAAAATTAATAAAAGAATGCACTATATATATAAAGAAAACACTTTCACCGCAAATAATAATAAAATACTATATACACTGTGCTTCGTAGTGAAGTCGATTCACAACAAAATATACATGGGAGGGGAAATCCAAAAAGTAGAGATGAATAAGGATGATCTGCGATGTTCTGTGGTGATTGGTGATGTCTCCAGTGATGTTCCAACGTTGTAGAAGTATTAATTCCATGATGTTTGTGTAGCTCCTGTTCTCCAGTAGAGATAACATGTATATAGCTCTACGTATAAGCTGGATCTGCAGGTTCCGGATGGTCTGGTAGGTTCAATGATTACAAAAGATGTATACTCCATATAAAATAAGTTAAGCGCTCGTTTAAAAGATCATGGACCATAGTTGTTGGTGAGTAATATCCTCGAGAGAAAAAAGAGGTGGTCGCTCCATAAGTATTGGCGGTGGAGCAGAAATTGGAATATCAATAGAAGTTTCATCTAATGCAATTAGAGGAAGTGTAAAAATATCAAAGGCTGAATTGTCGAAAGATTGGTTTGTTCAACAGAATGTTGGCTATTATGCAGAGGTAAAGAATAGGTGTTGCGTATTCCTCAGAATTCGTGTAAATAGAAACAAAAGAAGGAGTTTCATAAGTATGATAGTTGTCTGTAGAAGACGTAGAGGAAAGGATAGGATTTAAAACTATATCTGACGGTTCGTGTACAACTTGAGATCTTATTTTGCTATTCTTATGTCTCAAAAACTTACAGAATCTTATAAATAGGAATAAGAAAATAGCGAAAATAGTACAAGCCAGGCAGATAGATAGTGCCATCAACGCTAACTTATACACCTCTGTGGAAAAAAAAATAGAGAGAAGGAAGTAAACTTAATGATTATCTTCTACTCATTGGAGTTCTAAAGATTTAATACGTCTAGACATGATATAAAAAGTAAATCCTAAAGTTAATAACAAAAATAGTCATAGTAATTACTATAATCAATAAATTAGTGTAAGAGAAGTCGAATTCTAAGGGTGCTATATGCTTGTTTTAAAGTTTTATTTGAGTTTATCCAATTGCTCTTTGAGTTTATCCAGTTGTTTAATGGTCGAGTTCTCTATTAAAGAAGGTAAGTCAATTTAAGTGGTGAGTTGCCGTTCGGATTTGTAGCTTAGAAGGAAGGATAATGTCCTTAAAAAGGAAATGGTCGAATTCATTATAGTGAAAAAATAAGGAACTATTACCAGTATTGTCATAGCGCTTGCTATAAGAAATTCCAGAAATGGATTTATACGTTCTGTGAAATGAGACTGAAGAAGAAATAATAATCCCAGCATCGGTATATTTAGATATGTATTTCATATTGGAATCAAACGTCTGAAGTTGGCATGAAGTATAGGTCCTGTGGATTATTTCTGTTAGACGTGCCGCTTTTTGGGAATTACGGAAGCTGTGGGGACGACAGATATATAAGACAGGGAAGCTTCCAAAAGAGCAGAATTTTTCTTCGACTTCTAGAAATTCAGTACCTGAAGTGAATACAAATTTAGGTAGCGAAAGAAATGTGTGCGTTTTGTCATAGAGAAACCCCATATTTACCACTTCCAATAATGTGTTCATTGATGTGGGCTTGATAAGTAGAATTTGTAGAAGTACTTCAACGTTTTTGGTCAAAAAGTTAAATGATACTAAGAAACTTTTGCTCACAGTATACAATAATCCTAAATCAAATTTATAAATAGTATCTCGAAAAAGTTCATGCTCTGTAACAAGTTTCAATGCGGAAGTTTCAGAGAGATTTCAGGTGATAATTTGATTCTAGAAACATTCGACATAAATTGCTTGATTTCACTTTGCGCCAAATAATATGCGTAAAGTGCTGATAATTTTGTAGATTCCTGAGCCCATTGACAAAAAGATTTAAGAAGAGAAGTTTAAAGGCCCAAGAAGGCGTGTTTCACCTGGAGAACGATGCTTTTGACTACCCTAATTTCTTGGCTGAGGCAGTCTTGCATGTCATTAATTTCGTTGGTCAGAAGGTTTTCGTGTTGACGTAATTGTTCAAGTGAGGAAGAGAGACGCCTCTGTTGGATCAAATTCGAAATGCTGAGGCCAAAAGAACCTATGCCGAGTGAAAAATTGAGCGCATGAAATAGTTTGAGAAGGTTCAATTTTAAAATGACATGGGATAGTATCATCTAGGTTTCGAAAAACTGATTTCTCGCTGTCTTTAATCTGTTTTCTTCATTCCATTCTATGCATTTCTCCTTCGAAGGATTAGTTGTCTGAAGGTACAGATTCGAACGTACAGCGATGCAAACATCAATATATAAATTTACAGCTAAACCTTTGTTGGTTAGCGCTACCGCTACTTGTTGTAGAATGATTTCGTGATAATGGTTGGTAGGATATTCTGCGAAGCTTATGGCTGACCATGTTCCCATGCTTATGGATAATACTACTATAGAAAGTACGGAATCCATATTGTGCATCTTTACTCTAAAAAGAGAAAAGAGGAATTGGTCTTAGAGTTATAAATTATACAATAGAAATTAATTCTAAAGCTATATCTATTTATTTTTAAAAAATCTTTGTTTTCGCCCTTTGTTAAAAATAAAATCCCATCATAATAGCAATTAGTAACATCGTGCTTATCTATAATAACATTAAACATACATATCCTGTAACATAACATGGTATACTTTGATTTACCGACTTGTGATGTGTCAGCATGCTGCTTGAACTTCAATCTCATGGCATCGTATTGCAAAATGAAAAAGTACTTATGCGAGATTGCTATCGTCATTTGCATTTAGTGTTAAACTGAAATGTCGGGATATACATATTACGAAAGTGGAGTAGTCATTATTGAAGAGGAATTTGTAAATTTTAGGCAAAAACATCAGTGTGAGGATCATACATTCAGTGAATTGTTCTGAGGAACAGGCAAAAGCTTATTTTCGACATGTGCTTGTCACTAAAGACATCAGTTGTGATACGCTTCAAGCTGCACTAAATATGTTATTTGAAAAACTCCTGGAACAGATAGATATGTGCGTGACAATTTGAATCTGCCAACCATTGTAATGCATTTTGATGGGGTACGCATATCCAGGGAACTCCAATAAGGTAAGAATTATCTAAATATTACTATATCTATCTTTGTGTATTTCTCATAGCAATAAGTATTCGTAGAAGAAAAAAAGAACGTGATTCCCTTGTCAGTTTATACTTACAAGAAAAGAATAACTCAATCGTCGCTTGAGTTAGTATGAACTGTGTTCAAGTTCTGAACAAAAAAGTACAATAAAAGCTAAATAAATATGACGTTGTTCTACAAACCTATTTGTTCTTGTTCCTACGTAATAAAAAAGGTGCTTAGTTTCTTATTAGCTTGTGCTGACTACTTTGGTTATGTAAGTGAGATGCAACTGTCTCACTTGTGACATAACATAATCACATTGTAACTAAGCAAAACAAAGAAAAATATGCTTCGTAGCTTCCAACCTATAGTGTTTTACACTGAAATATCACGTGCATGGACCTTTTTGGGGCTATCAAAAAGTAATACAACTAATTCAACAAGTAATCTTACAAATACGAGGGGGGGGGGATCAAAAAGTAATGCCTCCTGTGTCACAGAAAATGTATTAATGAACATAAAACAAGAAAAGCTATTGCAGATCATGGCGTGAACTGTCCTCTACAGAAACTTACCCTTCAATATAGTCTCCATGAATTTGAACACATGTACGCCATCTTTGAACCCAGGCATCAAAACCATTTTGGAAACATTCAGGAGGTTGCTTTTTGACCCATGATTTGACAGCTGTTTTAGCGCCATCCAAATCGTTGAAGGGGAAATCACGTAGGTGTTCTTTTAAAGGGCCAAACAAAGAAGAGTCAGAAGGGGCCAAATCAGGGCTGTAGGGTGGGTGAGGCACAACTGCCTAGCCCATTTTCGCAATCCCCTGATTTGTGAAAAATGACGTGTGTGGGCGTGTATTAGCGTGATGGAGCTTGATGGAATAAATGTCTGTCAGTGGTCTCTTCTTTCGTATTGCTTCCTTAAGTCTCCTAAGTGTGTTTACGAGATGCTCAATGCATCAGCAATACTCTCAACTGAAATGCGCCTGTCTCCTCGAATCAGTTCCTCAGCACGTTCTCGATTTGCATCTGTGATCGATGTTGTCGGCCGGCCGCTTCTTGGTTATCTGCGATTTCTGTTTCTCCGTTGCTAAACTTCTTCACCCAACGCCGCACATTGCTAATGTCCATTACTTCATCCCCATAAACATTTTCAAGGGATTATGGATTTCCTTAGGTGAACAGCCTTCTTTCGCCAAAAATTCGATGACGACTCTTTCTTTTAGCCTCAGATCCATGGTTCTAATTACTCAATCTGAACAAGAACCAGTACATTAGTAGGGTAGAGTAAGGTTATGTCTATAATATCATGCATAGATAAGTCAGTAGCTGTAATAGAAAAAAATATAATGAAGGAGGCATTACTTTTTGATCCCCCCTCGTAAAAGAGTCCCTACTGTAATAAAAAAATTACTAATGGAGATTCATTTTGTTAGGGGGGCGGGGAGGAATTCTCTGTTCAATAAAAAGAAGTCTTTAATCAATCAGTTGAGCAGTTTCTGGAAAGAGTCAGCATTTCTACTAGACTCTTGGTCAAATCGGGTCTCTTTAGCCGAAGACTTCTCTCCTGAAAGATTAACGACTTAAAAAAAAGGTTCTTTTTTTTAAAAAAAAAAAAGTCGCAAAAATATCTCTGTTTTCGTCTCATTAAATTTAAATCAGAATCTTCAACAGTGAAAAGAAACAACAAATCGTGTCTCTATATTTTATTTCCCTCATATTCGATACCATATTCTTGCAAAAGGTTGGCGTCTTCACAGTATGAACGCAAGCGTGTGGCAATTTGCTCTATTATCCAATTGCCTTTTTTGTCGCGCATTTTTACTTCGTAGGCGTTACCATGTAGTTTTTTTTTCAAAATTGTAACTCGACCATAATACGGAGTAGAAAATGCTTTGGAGGTTCCTTTCTTGAAAGACGGGTTATAGATTAACACCTGTTGTTCGATATGGTTGGTAGTCGTTTTGTGAGTGTTTCCGGTCATAAAATCTTTTTTGAACTTGATCGCGGAGAAGGTTTTGAGCAACTAAGCGTCGTGTTGATTACATATCCTCAAGACGCTGAGAATTCTCAGGTATTTTACATATTGTGTTAAACATACTATCAGCTATGTCACATGGTTGAAATTCGTACGCAAGGTTATTACTACTAAATCCGATACTAGGGCGTATCGAATTATTCACACTGAACTCACACTCCTGGATCGAATCATCCCAGAGTTTCTGGTGGCCCTGGTGTTCAGATATGTACATTTTAACCATATTTTCCGATAAAGAATGTGAAGATTCTATCAGTCCGATGCTTGAGTGCGAATACGCGAAACACTTGTAGGGTTTGGTTTCCACCAAATTACACAGTTCTATGTAGTGAGTACTACGGAAAGACATATGGCAATCCGTCTTCAGAATGAGAGGAAGACCAAAACGAATTCTTCTATAAATAAAATCGTTTTCGCAGTCACATCAGGTACAGCTTCTGGAATTAGTAATCTTGTTCCTTCGCAAATAGCTGAAACAATATATTTCTTTTTGGAGTAGGACTCTGGATAAGGTCCACTGGTATCGATTTGATAACAAGTAAAAACTGGGGTGTCTCAATGTGTTGCAACTGGCCCTGAGGCAATTTCTTGACGATTTTATTGCGTTGACACGTAGTACAAAGTCTAATTTTAGCACTAACAAATTGTTTCAGATTCGTAAAGTAGCATTTTCTTGATGCGGAAATGTGTCTTTTTGAAACCTAAATGATTTGCTGTGTTTGACTTGTGTATGGATTCGAACCAAAGATCCTTCAGTTGGTCAGGTATACACAGCTGTTTGGTGTTAGGTCTTGCATTAGTCGTAGGAGGAATTCTGTATAATACTCCAGAAATCAACCTAAAGTATTTATTGTCTCGTAATACTTTTCTGTCCGTCAGGGTTCAGCAAGGCATCAATAATCCTAGCAAAGGCTGGGTCATTCGTCTGATGTGTCCAGATTCTCAAATAAAACTGCAACAGTGTGCTCGTTATCTTCCAATTGGTCTTGATTCCTGTAAATTTACTGAAACTTTTCTCCATGTTTGTAAACGTATCCTTAATATTTTTCATTTCGTGATTTGCAGCAACATGTTTATCTTCTTGATTCTTATTAGGTGTATCAATGGAACATACTTGTTCTTCTAATTTTGGTAGACTAACAGCGTCTGAATCTAGGTGTGGTTCAGGATTATTTATGTTTCTCGTGAATATGTCTGATATATTCTGCTCTGTAGGACAATGTCGAATTGTAAAATTGTATTCTCCGAGAAAGGTGAACCATCTCGCAATCTTCCCGAATGGGTCCTTAGCAGTTTTTGCTTTAGAGAAGGATACATTATCGGTGTGAAGCTCAAAATGGCGTCCCCAAAATAGGTATCTGAAAAATTTCAAAACATACAAAATTTCGTACACCGCTGCCAAAATTTCACGTTCGCAAGTATCTCTTCTACGTTCAGAATCTGAAAACTTATGGGAACAGAAACCTAGTGGCCTCCATTGGTTGGTTTTCTTGTCAAGTTGCATTATTGTCCCACTCAAATTTTCGGCTGATGCATCCGCATCTAATGGACGCATCCGGATCATAGTGCATTAATGTCAGAGAATTAACTCTTTCTTACGAGTTAGAAAACATTGTTCATTAGAAGGGAGCCATTTATATCGTTTTCCTTTTCTTAAGAGTTCTAAAAGTGGTGCTGGTGGTACTAAACTGGCAAAGGACAGTATTTGGGGCCTGGCAAAATTGCAGAGTCCGATGAATGTTCTGAGAGATTTGACGTTTTTCGGTGCCTTTGAAAATTGTCAATGGCAGCACGAATTTTATTTAGAAATCTTGATTCCACTTTGGAGACTTCGTAATGAAAAGTGTCTAACTTATCGTGAAAAAAATCTAGCTTTACGTATGCCTATTTCTCGAACTTTCTTAAACAGTTCCCTGAGGGTGTGGAAGACCCTGGAAAAGTCATCTCCATGGCATATAATGTCATTTGCGTAATGGATAATTGTTACTTTGTCCATCGCTTTCGTTAGCCTGTGCGTAACATGGCTCAAAGCGGCGCTAAAGCTAACTAGCCCCATGGGCGCGCGAAGCATTTTGAAAGCAACCGAGAGGTGGGGCGCTTATAGTAAGGTATTTCCTTGAGTCTTTATCTATGTTCACAAAAAAATGCACTATTTATGTCAATATTAACTATATAATTGCAATGGCGTAATTTATACAAAACGGACTTCATAGAAATGTGGTGTGTATCTACCGGCTTTTCGAGATAGGCATTTATTTTTCGAAAATCACAACAAAATCTATATGTAGAATCTGCCTTTTTTACTAAAACTATACGAGAAGTATAATCGCTAAAACCAGGCTGTAGTACGCCTGCTAGAATTAAGTCTTTGATCTACCTTGCAATTTGTGAGAGAATTTGCACTGAAATTTCTCTTGTTTTGGGCGCAAATGGTTTTATGGATTTGTCGATAAGTAGCTGCTGTTCGTATCCGTTAACTAAGCCTACATCGCTCGGTGAATAGCTCCACACGTCGCGAAATTCATATAACAAATGTTCTACTTGTTTGCGCTGCTCATGTATTAATTTCTCAGAAATATCGAATTGTGAAATGTCAAAAAGTTTAGCAGTTGCATCTAGACGCTTTTGCAACTCTGAATCAGGATCTGTAATCATGCTGCAGGTATAGTGTGTTTCTGCATTTTTGTTCATTTTTAATTTGGAAAGTTTTTCTACCTTAAAGAAGTATAACTTTAACCAATATGGATCTACGCTCTAAAGGTATTGTAATTAGAAACGTATGCACACAAATAGTCACTATTTGTAACTTGTTCTAAAATTTTGACATTCAGTTTTCGTATTTACTTCCGGTTTGGTTTAAAATGTATCTCTGCCTTAAAAAAATGCTATTCTCATTTGAATAACTGCCAATGAATGCGGTTGAAGCATGAAATGACTTGAGATAGCAAAATGTGTTCTTGTTTGCTCCTTGAATGTATGCACTAATTAGTTTACTACATTTCTGTTTTGAAAACTGCACTGGGTGACTTTTAGGGTACATGGTAAAAGCATTTTCTGTATAACATATCCTGGCTTCATAATGCTTTAATGCATGTCCCCAAAATTGGATGGAGAAACTTATTGTTTACGACAAAAAGGATGTCTAATACAAAACCAGCTATCTCTACATTCAACATAACACTGCAATTCAAGCGTATAATAATTTTATTGGCTATGCCTTTGACTTTAGTGGTCACCTTGGATATCTTTGCTTCATTTGGTATTTGTGATTTTCCGATTATGCTAAGACTACTGCCGGAATCTATAATCAAATCATGGCTGTTATTGTTTATTATAGCTTTTACTGTGGTGATGTTATATTTCTCAGACAGCTTCGTGGTGTAAATTCGACATTTTGCTTATTTTCGTGTAAAAAAATATTTTTCTTTGGGAGGGGGGGGGGTGAATACTCAGGGTTCGCCCCTACTTTTAGTCGTATCGTTTTCTAAATCATTTTCTGCTACGTATGTTCGGGCGTTACCTTGATTGCCGCCTCGTTGACGTCTATATGAAGTATTTCCATGGCTTTTGTCATTTGACTGTGACGAATATTAGTCGTAATAAGGAGTATATTGATTCCTGTTTGTGTTTTGATGGCCCTACGAACTCGGTCGGGAGCCTCCACGATAAGAATTTCGGGATGTAACTCCTGCCCTGGAACGGCGATTGTTCGCTTGTAATTGGTTGTTTTTTCTAGTAAGCTGTTCCAAACGCGTTTATATTAACTGTTTCTTTTGCGTTGAAGTAGTTCATGGTCGGCCGATAGGTGGCAGCGTCTGCTTTAGCGTTTGACTCCGAAGAATGGCGCTCCTGCCATCTGTGGTAGACTAATGGCATCTTGTGCATCTGTCCCCCGTGAGTCAATAGCAGCATCTTGTGCATAAGACAATATGGGCTTGTAGCACCTATGTTAAATAGTTGTTGGTTTTTCATTGCTGCTCCTTGCCTATCATTTGATGGATGGTTGCTGCAATAATGCGGTATTCGTTAAGTATTGTTGCTTTTGGCTGTTTAGCAATTGTGATACGTTCGTTGCTTTGGTGTTGCAAAGCGGAAAAAGGTGCTGTTTGCCAATTTTGTGTCTCTGCAGCTGGTTGAAGCTGTAACTCCTGATGCTTTTATAAAAGGAACTCTCTGTTTGTAAGTTTATTCATGTGCGCTTTCAGTTGCGAAACAGAATCAAACTTGTGTAAAGAGCACTCATGCAAAAACTTTTTCAAACTTACCAAGATAAAATATATTTTCTTCTAGCATTTCTGGATTGAGTTGAATAATTAACTTCTCTTTCTGTATAATGTACTGTATTGCGCTCTCGTCCTGTTGTTGGATACGAGAATTTAAAATACTTTCGATCTGAACTACATGCGACAATGGACGCATTTCGTCAGCGATTCTTTGTCAGTTGCTTCAAAGTTAATCGACTGAAATCGTCCTGGTTGTGAAGGCGAAAAAAAATATCGAGTGGTAATCCTTCCAAACTAATTCCGAATCGTAATTTGGCCTCTTCGGAAGACCAATTGTTCACTTGTACAATTAGGTTGAATTTTGACAAAAATTCGCCAAACGGTTGGCGGACTCTGTACATGGGGGGTTAAATGCCTGTTTGTTCGGTTGTGGAGGATTATTGCCTTCTGGGGGTGGGTTTTCGCCGCCCTCTCTTTCGGGAGGAGAGTTATTAAGTGTATTGACCATCCTAAATGTTACTTGCTAAATTATAAACACACTAAAAAATATTTGAAAAAAGAAAAATATTCGCACTCTAAAGACAGAAAATCAGTATCTTAACATATAACTACTATTATATGTGTAATAGCATAACCTAGTTGGCGGATCTCAAGTTGAGACTTTTTCTTATGTTAACATAAACGTACGACAAGGAGAGAGAAGAAAAAGAAAGAAACAATATAGAGCATTGCCCTGCATACCTTCTTACGATCTATTGAAGTATAACGTTGCTATGAAGGCTCTCTGCACGTTAAATCAGCTTTGTGCTAAGAGAGGAAATGTACAAACCGCAGTATCTGCACATATTTAGAAGTATTTGCTCTGTTTGATGATTTCAAGGACATTCGTGTTCATTTCTATAGAAGTTATTCTGATGTGTCACAAAATTCATTGCCTGCTTTTAATAAGGGAAGAAAGGAAACAACGTATAAAAGCTTGCATTACAATCTATATTCATTCCTGTTAATGGAATGCTTTCAAAGATATACTAACATTCTTCAGCTCGGAGTGTTATTCAAAACAGAAATGAAAAATAGGCCTTCAGGAAACATTTGTTTTAAAAAAAAAGTGTCGTTGAGCTGGTTAGGAATATTTTTGAGAATAAAGAAAAAAAATACCAGCATCGCCATCCATGTATCGTTACTCCGTTCTGCCCAAGGGAGAACGAGGTTATTTAGACTGGGGTCGAAATAGGATGTAGCTCGAGAAATAAAAGATAGAAACGAGAGGTTTTGATAGACTATGGTTTTAGTCATATGATCAATAGTATACAAAATTCGGCGCTTAACTCACTAGACAGACCGATGACGTCGAATGGCTGCTAACCAAATATCAGCCTTTTGCTATTAACAAGACTGTGTAGAGTATTCGATGTGAATTCTAGAGCGTAGCTCTCACCACTAACTTTGTCTTGGTACCTCATGTACCATGAAGGTTCGTTCTCCTTCTATATGACGAAAATACGGGAGGTGAGGGTTACACTGGTCAGCAGAGTTTACGGCGAGGATGGTCCACAAAATCCTGTGTCATGTTGTTTCACCGGGTCTGTCCGGAAAGGAGTTAGCGCCATCATCATTAATTTACTTACATTATTACATAGCAGCTTATACATTTTCTACAATCGTGTACGTGCAACTGCCTGTTTGCTTGAACGGTAGATTTTTGTCCATTACTTGTTATGGCTTATGTAAGAATATAGTTATGTAAATATATGAAGTTACCACAACAAAGTGTTGATGTCCTCTGTAAACTTGGTAAAGTAGTAATTCCATGTGTCACTGAAATCACGGTGCCTGGTTGGAGGTCACCGGGGTAGGCATACATTACTATAGTTGCTCAAATTATGTTTGTTTATGGCAACAAATTTAACATTACAGGGATATTCATTATAAAAACAACATGTATGTTACTTAATAACATACTTTTAAACGTTTATTTTCTTAATATTAATAGCTTCATTACATGACATACTTACATGGAAATGAATATATTCAGACCATATAAAATGTGTGTGAATACACTAAAAGTGACACTGACAATGTAACTTTTTGCTTAGAAAATTTGTTAAAAAGTAATTTTTTAATTAAACCAATTTGGTCGCTATTTCAGCTAGTTTCAGTTTGCATTATTGGTTGTAGCCGTGGAAACACATAAGTAAAGAGTCAAATTTGGCTGTTACCTTTGCTTTCGACATTAATTAGTTTTGAAATATAGTCTAGTCCCTGTACATAAGACCCGTAAGAAAGTCATGTCTGACGGCTGTTCTCTTCAGATCCTGTTAGAACATGTGTAAACAAGTGTAAATCACAAGGGTAGACTTCGAGTCATGGGCAGCATTTTACTATGGGGGCGACTACTTTTTTCAAGTCGTCGTCGACTTTTCTTAATATGATTGTATATTCGGCTGTAACTAGCAGAACAATAAATGAGCACTATTTTCTTTTCAAATAGTCCACGGAACTATGCAAACATAAGAGGGTGATGGGGCAAAGTCCAATTTTGGTCTATTTTTTTTTAAATATGTTTTCGTTCTCCTAATGGGTTTCCTTATGACATCCTGAGTGCAATTTGATGATAGAATATTATGGAAGGTGTAATTTTCTTCCTTACCAAAGTGATGGTGGTGACCGGAGACCCGCGACGAGGGTTGAGGGGAGTATATCAGAATTCTAAATATCTTTATTTATTCGTTCTAGTCCAGCGAATCTACTGAAAAAATATCCCTGACCTAAAAATGTAATAAAAGTTATATTTTGTCTACTCTATACAGAAATAGTTTACATTACATCGTTTAGAGCCTGAGAACTGGCCGTAATTTTGAAAAGATGGGCACATAAGTAGGTTTTTTGCATTTAAGTCATAAACAGTGGCTCGTAAAGATATTTTGCAGAAGTAAAAAATGAAAGATCGTAATTTTTTTCTTTCTGAGTCACTACTACCACTTCCCCTTAGAACGAACGGTTACAATGTTTTCACTTGTTTTAATGTTTTAAATTTCAACTTTAAAAAGATGAATTTAACAAAAGAGATTTTTTAATTTCCTGGTGAGACAAAGGCTAGAATCACGCTAGTAAGTCAAAAATGGCTTTATGAAGTGAAACCAAATGTTGCATATCGGCGATGGAAGGATAGGCTTCATGTCGACCATCTTGGAAGCCGCCACTTTGAATTAATGACGAGAATTTTAAATGGAAGTGATCATGTGGCATATCGTTTTCGGCTAGCTCTTTCCCAGAAATTCAAATATGAAGTTGTTTTTCACCTACGTTTATTTGTTTAGGTGATAGGGGACTATGAATTGGCAGTGGTTTGCTATTCTGTCGTTGCGGGTGATTCAGCATGGCACTATTAACGCTTCAGAGACAAGTCGAGATTGTGATGGTGAATGAATGGTGGTCACAGCACCAGGGTAAATGCAGCTGAGTTTAGTGCCCGTCATTCTCAGAGAGGAGACTGAGCACACAAAACCGCGTTGAGATATTGAAGAAATTTGAAGAAGTGCTCAACAGGGGACACAGTGGACGACCAAGGGCCGCGACCGGCGAAAACGCGGAAAGAGCATTCGTGGCAACATTGTGAAGAATTACTGGCTATAGCAGCGGTCAGTCAGAGGTGCGTATTACGGGTTCTGGATGAAAAGAGATGGCATCATATTAGTTGCAAATGCAAAAACACCTAAGTGGGGATGGGTCAGACAGGCGGTTACAGTAAGCAGAATGGACGCCAGGGCGATGCAATGAGGATCCAATGTTTGTTTTGTGTGGGTGCTTTAGCGATGAGACAATAAATGGAATTATTATTAAGAGTCTCATGCCAGCTCATCATCAACATATGACAATACAGCAGGTTGAGTGACCAAGGTCATGGTGTAGTGTGGGATATGGGGCACATGAATTGGGGCAAGATCATGGTGTGGTGCGCATCCATGGAAAGTTAACTGGTAAACAATACCTGGACATCCTTTGCGAGAACGTGTTTCCCTTACTGCTAAATCCTGAAGGCGATTTTCCTCATTTTTCGCGTCCACATACTACTCTGCAGAGGGATGGGAGTGGTTGGATGTTCAATTTTCGGGATGTTAGATCGGTCAGCACGGGCCCATCTAGTAGCTTCATGGTCCATCTGATCTATGGTGTATCGCGAAAAGTTGAACAACCTACACCATCTCTAGCAAAGGATCCAGAATAGATGAGTCAGCGTTAAGCATGATCTATTACAGAGGGCCCATTTGGATTGTAAGAATGATGTAGAATGTGACCGATACGTAGATCACATAACGTAGAGAGCCAAATATTATTTTTTTAGGATCTCTGTCTACTACTACACACACATACCCACAAAAAGCCGTAGGTTAAAAGGTTGCACATTTTAAGCTCTGGGAGCAAGTTAGCCTAAAACCATGTCACATGACCCTTCCTCTAATAAAACATGACTAAATCCAAGATGGCGGCTTTTAATCGACCACATCACGAGCATGCTCCCACCTCCTGCTGTACTGTCATCTGTCGATGATGGGTTTGCATCAGATCAAAAATGGTGGTCCGTTTATTGTCTTCACCGTGTATGTAGATCAGGAGTTAATCGCTAGACAACTCACAAACAATTTGACTCTCATTGCACCGGCCAACTGTATCCGTCTGTTTGAATTATCATTACTTAGTGGTGTTTTTTTTTTTTTTTTTTTTTTTTTTTTTTTT
>JAGDQP010012533.1:0-50032 GCA_022664845.1 Lepisma saccharinum
ACTATGTATAGCATAAGTGTGTTTACCTTAAATGATGAGTTCCACATTATTTCTTAATAAAAATATTGCCTGATACACTGAAAAAAAAATAACAGATTAAAAAAATGTATTCTTCCACATAGCGTTCTATAGTTTTCCGCGATCGGATCTTTATACCGGTTTTCGCGGCGAGGGCGACGGGTCCTATCGTCGGTTGCGAGCCGGCCAACGAGACAAAGTTAACAAACAATATGGCGGGCAAATAAATTTTAAAAATAATCGATTTATTCAATATTTATTACACTTTCATTATAATATCCATCATACCTAAACTTCGTCATCTACGAACATTCCCGAATAACCTTTGGTTAAGTCTGCAAAATAATTTCCAATAAACTTCCCGTTAGCAGGCAAGAGATGGTCAGCCAATCATAGGCCTTCTGGGCTCTCATACCACATACATCTCGACCAATCAGAAGTCACAAAAAGTTACACGATTGTACACCACTGCTACTGCCGTCTTGGTCGGCATTTGGCTTGCTGGGTAGGCCAGGGTTTTGTGTACATACCATACCGCAAGTATTCTGTTAAAACAGGTGGAAACCTTGGATAACCAGTCAATATAGCCCGCATCAGAACTTGAACCTGCGTGCCCTTGGAAGCTGATCCGAATACCACTGGTCCATGAGGCCTGATTGGTTGAAATGATTGACTTGTTATTAACGTCCTAAATGAGCTGGTGAGCTTCTAAGGACTGGACTACAATGTTTGGTAAAGTAGGCTCCGAACCACTCCGTTCAATGAATCTCTGCGGTAATTGAACCTGTGACCACACGCAGAGAAAGCAAGCGTGCTAATCTCTCGGTCACTCGCAGGTTCCATATAACTTGAGTGGAGCTGATTCCAAGTCTGTTACATTACTTTACTTGCCAGACCACAGACCTTGGTACCGAGCGGCAGTAGTTCAGTTGATAGAACTGAAGAATCAGCTTAGCAATCGGAAAGTACTCAGGCCGATCCCAGTGGCGGTCCATCCTGGCTGAGGTTTTGCTCAGTCACACCAAGCAAATGCCGGGATGCTACCTACTAACTATCTAGGTCGTGTCCGACTCGACTACTTTCCAAGATCCTCTCCCCCACACTATCCAAGCCTGAGCCTGAGATGCATAAAGGCCAGAAATACATATTCAATTGAATTCAACATGCCTCGGTACCTTGAGCGCTACGACTATCAGTTTAAGAGGAAGTTGTGTTAGTATCTCTACTAGAACACAAGAAAATTAGCAGCTGCTATTCAGAAATTTGAAAACAAAAAATGAGTAACTTAATAACAAGAAATAAAAGCCAACCAGCCCTGCTGTTTGAGACCTGCTGCCTGCTATCCTGACTGAGGGTTTCCCTCATTGTCATCAAGCAAATGCCAGAATGATATTTCAACTGAGATCTTGCCTACAGGATTCCACATTCCGGAAGAGTTATCACCAAGAGATATTATTCCTCCGAATTGATGAGTTTAGGCCGAGAAGTTGCTCATTCAGCCTGTATAAGAAAATTAAATACAATAAATAAAATAGTTCAATTTCTACTATTGTTCACCGAAATCCAGAATAGCTTCAAACTATAAAAGTACGTTGTATATGATTTTGCATGTGGGACAAATATCTGGTATTTGGAATAATATGTCAATAGAAGTCAGCGTGTCTGACATTCGTTAGTATCTACACCTCCATATTACTGATAATTTCAGTACCTCTGGCGATCTCAATACTGTACGTTCTTACGTACGGTAAGCTCTACCGCCTACTCCTCCCATACCACTTTCAGCCTGAGGCCATGTCGCACGTGGGAGCACGAGCTTCTTTGATAAGGTGCAACTCAACAAAAGCAACGGGTAGAGATCATATATTTTACTTACAAATGGGACTAGATGTGCGGGTTGAAGGTACTATAGCCAACATGAAAGTTATTGAGTGATCAGTGCCAAGATTACTTTGATGTTCGTTCGCCTGATTTAAGACGGACAGACGAAAGATTCGCCAGAGAAGGATTAATTAACTTTAAAATTAAAGCAAAAAGAAAGAATTTTAGATTGAAACATGGAAATCCTCACTCATGCGACAAATTCGCTCGTCTTATAATGTGTACCGATGGAACTAATCATAGCTTTCTGCTTTAAGTTTTCAACGTGGAGGCGCCACAGAGAAATTCCATGAATTGGTCGTTTTTTTGTTTTTTTACCGCAGATAGAAATACCAAAGAAGCCTTCTTGCCCAATTACCTACGGAGAGTGACGCACGGGCGGAATCCTTCGGTGCACTTTTAAAAGAAACAACAAATACATTCTTTTGTTGGCTTCAAGGAACAAAGGAATCCTATACAACCATCCGTTTAATGAACAGGTCTAAATATGTTCAGCTTGTAAGTATATGCACGTAATGAAACGTCCTGAGAGTGTGGGTGCTACCTTAAAGTAAATTCATTTTACTCACGAAAAATATACACTGTAAGTGAGGTGTTAATATGAAAAGTATTTATGCATTTCAGTTTCGTATGTAATGGCATTAACAGATTAGACCCTACTTAACCGCGGAATACCTTAAATCTAACCACTTAATGCTGAAATGGTATCCTATCAGAAATCCCTCTTAGCCTCACTCTCCATATTTTCATATGTTTGAACTGGTATTAACTTTCTAGTACAGTTTGCCTAATATTTCAAATAATTATGCAATAAAAGTCACAATTGTCTAAGTGATCATTCCATGTCAAAACGACCAAAAGAGGATGCCACTACATTTTTTTATTTTGATGAAACTTGGCAGTGTGATTAGGCCGAATGTGAAACAAATTTTGCCCAAAGATTAAAATTTTAAAATCCATAATTTCGGTTTTACAGAGGTTCAAAATTTAAGGGGTAGCCTTAAGAATAGTTTAAGGGGTAAGAAGAGTTCAAAACGTGTATTATTTTATTTTTATCCCAACTAACTGATTAATGGCGTCTAATTTTGTATTGCAGCGCATGGCACTATTTGTGCTTGCAGACGGTCACGGAGAATGTAATATCTCCGGACTAATTTATCATAGAACATTCAAACAAAAATCTTTTTTTCCCTTAAGCTCTGCTTGATAATTTTAATCCTCTGCATGAAAAGTATAAAACGCACTCGAACTGGTCAAAATAGTATACTATTTGGATATATCCAAATATGATTATCGAAATAGAAACAACAACAGCAGTTTTCGGGGTGATTTTCGCACGGAAGGGATTGAATGTCAAAGTTGATTTTTTGTACACTATTACACATCAAAGTATATTTAACGTATACGAAGTACGAAGGATGATATTTGCTTGCTTAATTATATATGCGTTTTTGAAAATCAAAAAAATTCATATTTTATGGAAATAGAAGAGTCATGGAATGTATAACACGGACACTATATTCATTACAGAATGACTTTAAGCCCAGAGTTGTGGAGATTTCTTATTCATTACACAGTATTTCTCGAAAATAAATCGTCATAGAAAATGAAACTACAATAAAACTCTTTTTTATGCACCAGAATTACTGTCAATTTTTCTAGATTCAGAGGATCATCAAAATATCGTAATTGTACTACTATCACCTGTAACTCGATGTGTCCAAGTATGCATGAATTTTAAGTTTTTACTTAACGTGAAATATCACTCCATTTGTTGTGGTAATAATAATGTAATGCACTGTTTATTAATGAGCTACGAATAGGATGGTGCCAATATAACACTGTCATAAAGATACATAGCAGATAGATATACTGGTAAACCAGAACTGGTTAAATATATAAGTTTGATAGCAATACAATTATTTTACATAATAGTTGTTGATTAAACATTTCTTATACAATCTTTGTCAGTAATTCAATTAGTCAATAATTTACCATGCCTTGTTCTATACAAGGGAATAGCTAATTCAAAATGTTCCGTCTATGTTCTCAATTTAAATTTTATTTATTACCTTTTGCCATCTAACACTTAGACCGGGACAGTGGAGGAAAAGGGTTCATGAATGTGTCGCCAGGGCCTATGCTGAAGATGCCATCCCAGCATTTACCTGGTGCGACTGAGGAAAACCCTGGAAAACCTCAGTCAGGACGGTCGACCGCTGGGATTGAACCCACGACCTCCCAAATTCTATACCAACGCTATACCGCCGCAGCTAAGTGGTATATATAGGGTTATTCAAGACCTCTGGTACAAACCTCGGGAGGTGAAACCTCATATCTAAACAAGAAAAAAGTTCATATGAACACGCGCCCTATCACGCGTAGTTTCGGCGCTAGAGGGTCCCAAAGACGTCCAAACCTGTATTTCAAGGCGATTTATTTTGAATATTAATAGCTGCAGAGCTGGCGGTTCGTTTCGTCATAGAAATTAGACTTGCTTGTTCAGAAAATGCACATGTCAGAAGTGCAAGTATCTTAGAGCAAACGGAATCACTGCCGACCCGAAGGACTTGCTGAATTTAATTGACAAAGTATTTGAGAGGAGAAAGAGTCATTTCAGATGAATAACGTTTACAGGCAGTTTGTTATGGCATATGGACGAAATATATTTAATCCGGTCGAGAAGTTCCCTGCCTGCTACGTCCACACTAGACAACCATAGCCATGTTTAAGGTGGTCCAAATCAATCTGGACAGATCGAATCTGGCAACTTCCGAAGTCAGAAATTACTGCGAAAAGAAAGATGTGGACGTAGTTTGTATGCAGGAGCCTTATACGTACAGGGGAAAACTCATAGGAATGCCGACGGATGCCGTAACAATACTGCCAGAGGATCCCAATCCTATGGTAGCGGTGGTGGTATGTAACAAAGACATAGAAGCCTTGGTGCATCTAAAATACGTAGATAAATGGACATTATGTGTGGATTTGAGGAAGGGAAGCTACAAAATTACAATAGTGAATGTATACTGCCAATTCTCCCTTCCAAGGGACATCTTTGTACAAAGAATAGAAGATATTCTCAATAGACTTTATAATGTGGATGTGATCATTTTGGGAGATTTTAATGCTAAATCTCCACTCTGGCACTGCCCGGTGACTGATCAACACGGAGAAATATTTGAGGACCTGATAGAACAACATAACTTAACAGTCGTGAACAGAGGACAACCTTCAACCTTCAGGGGCAGGGCCGGAGTGGAAACAAATATAGACGTAACAATGACAAGGGGGAATATATGTAATCATTTGTATGGCTGAACCGTTGACGCATATGGAACCACAAGTGCCCACGGCGCTGTCCGCTTCGCTATTGATTATGAAAGAAACCAAAATACTAAAGAACAACCAGAGGAAATCACTAAATTTAATTATAAAGTAAATAAACTAAAGAAGAAAAAATTTGTTGAGGGCCTGATACTTCCACAAATAGTAGAAAACTGTAACCTAACAGAGCTAACAAACAACTTAGCAAACAAACAGCTACAAGAAACGCCATAATAAATTCAACACCCAGAGTAAAAAATATAAATCATAAAAGGAAGCCATTTTGGACAGAGAACCTGAACAGGCTAAGAAGAAAAATGAAGGCAAGCAGAAAGAGCTATAGGGCGGCTGGAGATCATATGCTAAGAGCAAGAAGACTGGAGAACTATAGAAGCATCAAGCAGCAATTTGAAAAGGAACTCCGAGAAACCAGGAAGAAAACATGGAACAATTTCGTGGAAGAGAATCTAAATTTGGATCTATGGGGAATGCCCTACAAGATAATTATATCTAAGATAAAGGTTAAATGTGCACTAAACACACTAAAAGACGACCAAGATCAATACACAACGAACTGGAAAAATACAATCGAACTTCTGTATGAAAAACTTTTTCCCGACGATCGTATTCAGGACGACAACGAAAAAAATAGAAGAATCAGAAATGACGCCAACAAAGTACCAAACAATGAAACAGAAAACTCAGAAGACCTAGTGGTTACAAACGATCAAGTGGCAGCAATCCTAAGAAGCCTAAAACAAAGGAAAGCACCGGGCCCAGATCACATAAAAAAACGAAATATTCAAAATTAATGCAGATATATGGACTCCATACCTAACTAGGCTTTTTAACGAATACATAAATCAAGAAGTGTTTTCGGAACCATGGAAGAAAGCAAATTTAATAATCCTACTAAAAAGTGAGGACAAAGATAAACGCAGTCCCAAGTCCTATAGGCCCATTTGCGTATTGAACACAATAAGTAAAATCTTTGAAAGAATAATTGCACAAAAAATAAATGAAAAAAGAAAAGACCTACCAACCTGTAAATTAAAATATGGTTTCCGTTCTAAAAAGTCTGCGGAAGACACCATAAATGAACTATGTAACAGCATATATCACCTAAAAGAAGATAATTGTAAATACACAATTTTGATATTCTTTGACATTATGGGGGCATTCGACAATTTGTGGTGGCCTTCCTTGCTAAGGGAATTAAAGAAAATCGAGTTGCATAGCAAATTGTGGAAAGTTGTAAAAAAACTACTTTGCAAATACACTAATAGAAGTAGAGACGGCGGATGGCGTCTTGGATAAGATGCCAACAATAGGTTGCCCGCAAGGCTCGCTACTAGGCCCGGTTTTTTGGGACTTGGCCTTCCAACCGTGCCTGGAAATGCTGGATTGAATGCGGTAGGTGGAGTGAGTGGTGGGATATGCCGACGACTTGGCGGTCGTGATTAAGGGTAACAGCCGATTGGACCTACAAAATAAAGCAAATGAAGTAATATACAAAATGACATCGTGGTGCAAAGAGAATAAGTTAACAATATCATCAGAAAAAAAACAACAAATATGTGTTATTTAAAGGAAACCTTAATTTCAATAGAGGACCAACTATAAAAGTGAATGATAAGACGATAAAAAGGGAAAGACACTTAAAATATCTAGGTATAACCTTAGACGAAAAACTTAACTTTAGAGAACACACAACTATAATAAAAAATAAAGCAATAAAAATTTCACATAAATTGGTAAACATCTCAACAAAAGACCTTAAAATTCCAATTAAAGTAATACGAACGTACCACGATGTTTATTATCAGATCGATTGTAGGTTACGCTGCTAGCGTCTGGGGCCACAGAGTGGATGATATTAGACAAAGACAAATAATTGACAGATCACATAGACAACTGCTGCTGCGGCTGTCTGGCGCATATAGAACAACACCGGTAGAGGCTCTTCAGGTGGCGTCGGCTGTCCCGCCAATGCATCTTTCTTCAGGTAAAAAAATTGAGTGCCATGTATTGGCTCAAAAAAAGGAAACCAAGAACGAGTATGAAAAATACTGCACCAAGAAGCAGAGAATAAATCAGAAACCAATTCCATAATTGTCAATGAATGGCAGGAGTTATGGGAACATACGGAAAAGGGAAGAAGACTTTTTGGATTCTTTCCAGATATTGAGAAGAGAATGGGCATGGAACTGGAGTTTACCGGAGGCTTTATGCATTACTTGACTGGTCACGGCCCCTACCGACAGAAACTATACCAAATGAAAATAGTAGAAGATAATATGTGCCATATATGCGGGGTGGTGGACACAGAAGGACACATAGCACTAAGATGTATGGAAACAAGAAACATAGTTCGCGAAGAAAGACATCTCCTGGGGGAGACGCCCGTCACGGAGGTTCTGCGAACACCGGAACTGGTGACGGCCCTCAGAGAGCTGACTCACAAAGTCTCAAACTACTACAAGAGGAAATATCTTAACGGCGTGGACTGCCCCGTATGAAAACAACAAGGATAATGCAGATTAATGATATGGGGACGTTGGGTCAATAAAAGGATCGCCGAGTGCGCGCACCAGCGTTGCAGCCGCGTCAGCCGTGTATAAATAGATCACAAGACAATAGAGACACGTAATTTAATATATAAACCAGAAACGAAGTGGCGAAATAGAGAATGAATGTTCTACTGGAACCCCGGGGAAAAGTTTGGCACCTTGAGGCGGAACTCCGTCCCAAGAGACGCTAAGTGTGTGTGAGTTAGTGTAAGTGTAGTGGTGGAAGAAATTGGAAGTGTGGTATGAAGAGACGAGCGTATATATTTAGTGGAAAAACGCTAATTTTCTGGAAGCCAGAAATGAAAGCGAACAAATCGAAAGCTAGCCACGGTGTAAGTGTGAGTGATTGAGTATAAAGAATTGAAAATAGAATAGAGCGAAATAAGAGGCATAACTAACTGAACGCAAGAGTGAGACAGAAGGAACTAACATAGTGACGAGGAGGAAGTGGACATTAATCAAAAGGAAAGGAAGGCGACAAAAACTTTGTGGAACACACCACCTAATCCACGCGCACCTATCCTTATTCCTTCCTACTCTGTTGCAGGTTAGAAGAAGAGGCCAAAAGAAGAAGAAGCTAACCAAGTTTATGTTTGTCTTGTCTATGTGTTGTCCACGTTTTAGTCAATGTATTGTTCTAATATTTCTAATATATGTTTATGTGTTATATGTTAATAAAGAAAATAATATGTAGGGACCCTCCCCCCAAGCAAGTATGAGACTCATTCCCAAGGTTCAAGGTTCGATTCCCCGTCGAAATGTCCAATTATTTTCTTCAAGGATTGCTCCTGAAATTATGTTTGCGATTGCTCCTGAAAGGGAATCCCGTAAAGGGAGAAAAACAGAGGACAGAGAGATAGAGGACAGAGAGGAATACGCAGGCTGTGTATTCATAAGCGTTAACATTTCAGTTATTTGCATGTTTACCGCCATTTCCTTTCCCTCTATCCTTATTTTCTCCTCTCCTTTTTCCCTTTTTTCCCGTTTTCTTCCATGCTTTCTTTCTTTCTCTCTCTCCCTCCCTGTGTGTGTGTTTAAGCAAGACAAGTTTTGTAGCATTGGATAATGGCGATTCCTGTATGATGTCCATATTATTACTAACCTTTTCTTTGCATAACTTAACATTAATGAAATTTCTGATTTTCTGTATTTCCTTTCTATATGACCTCATTCCAATTATTATGTTTTTATTTCCTTCCTTCCGCGTCTTTCGGCTTCTTATCATGTATTTAATTTTCTCTATGTTTACCTATAGACCTATCTCATCACACGCTTCTACTAAGACATCGGTGTTACTTTGTAGTACCTCTATATTTCCCCTAGTAAATCAATACGGACAGTTGATTCAAGCCGTTTGATGATAGTACCAATTTGCTCCCAGTAATTTTTAAAATCGCATATTCTAACGTAAAGTTAAACAGTAGTGGTGATAAGGCATCACCTTTTTTCAATCCGTTGCGAATCTTGAAACTATCGGACATATTATTATTACCTATGCGTACACTGCTTATGGGGTCGCTAAGACACATCTTCACTAGTCGAACCAGTTTTTTCGGAATTCCAAATCGTATCAGGATACTGTATAACTTCTTGCTTTTGACAGAATCATATGCTTTCTTAAAATCAATGAATAGCGGTGAACCGTCCCACTGTATTCCCATTTCTTCTCCAATATTTGCCTCAAGGCGAAAATCTGGTCCAATGTGGATCTATTTCTTCTAAATCCAATTTGGTGATCTCCAATTATTACATTTACTTATACATCTAGACGTGTTAACAGAATATTACTTAATACTTTCTAACAGGTTGTAAGTAACGAGATTCCGCGGTAATTATTACAGTCCGATTTATCGGTAAATCGGAACTATTATTGAAGTTTTCCATTCCTCTGGGAGCTCCTCTTTTCTCCATATAGCACACATCTATTTATGTATTTCCTTCATTAGTGCCGTTCCTTCTGTTTTAATTAATTAGTCTGGAATATTGTCTATTCCTGGTGATTTGAAATTTTTCAATTTCTTTACCGATATTTTGATCTCCATCTCGCTAGGTTCGGGTATCCCCGGTTCTGCGCTATATATTTCAAATTCCTATGTTTATTCCCCGTTGTGTACATTAAGAAGTTTGTCGAGATAACTTTTCCACACATCGATAATTTTAGTCGGATCCGCCTGAAGATCTACACGTTCATTTCTAATCATTCCTAACCTCGACTGGCAACTTTTTCTTAACGAGTTTACCCCTTCGTATAGATTTCGTGTGTATTTGTCTTCCAGTTTTCCTGTATTTTCTCAGTCAGATATTCTCGCTTTTTGTTATTGAACCCGTGTGATGCGTTCCGTTTCGCGTTACTGTAGTGGTTGGTATTTGCTTCGTTTTTATTGCTCTGCCATCGTTGCCTCGCTTGTTTTCATTCCTCATAAAGCTTAAGGCACTCCTCATCAAAGCCAGGCTTGTTTTTCTGCTGTTTCTTTTCACCTACACGTTCCTTCGCTACACTCTTAATTGTTTCACGAATTGCCTCCCACATCGTAGCTACATCAATTTCATTATTAATATCATCATTATCATTACTCGAGTCGGCTAAGGTTTCGAATCTATTTGAGATTTGGAGTTGGTAGTCTGCTTTTACGCTTGGATTATCTAATAGTTTAACTTCGAGTTTAAGTTGTTTTTATCCTTTGTTTCTCTCTTCGTGATGTATAGTTTTTCCCTTATTTCTGTGGTCTCTAATTGATGATCGGTGTCACCTTCCGCTCCTCTGTACGACCTAACGTCCACTAAGTAATGAAAATGATAACCCCGATGACCTGCTTGTGACTAATGATCAGTTGATGGAAGCTTTAAAGAAATTAAAACTACGGAAGGCCCCAGGACATGATCAGATAAAAATTGAAATTTTTAGAAATAATGTAGATATATGGACCCCTTATTTAACCAGATTATTTAATGAATGTATAGAGCACTCAATCTTTCCGAAACCATGGAAGGTAGCAAATTCGGTAATCTTCTTGAAAAGTGAGAACAAAGATAAACTTAATCCAAAATCTTATAGACCTATATGCCTCTTGAATACAATATGCAAATTTTTGAAAAAATATTGGCTATAAAAATAAATAAAAAAAGATATTACCTGTAGAATTGCAAATTACAGTACAAATTTCGCCCCCAAAAATCTACAGAGAATGCTATCAACGAATTGTCTAGTAACATATATGCTTTACGAGACGAAACCTGCAAATATGTAATTTGAATTTTCTTCGATATTATGGGAGCATTTGACAACTTATGGTAGCCCTTATTGTTAGAAAATAAGAAAGCTTAAAATCAACAGCAAACTATGGAAGTTAATACAAAATTACTTTCAGGATCGAAAATTCGAAGTAGATACAGCGGACGGGGTTGTGGTTAAGACCACTACAAGACGATGCCCACAGGGCTGGATGGAAAACTTGACTTCAGAATGCACACAAGTATAACAAAAAATTAGTCACTAAAAGTTTCACACAAATTGGTATATATAGCAGTAAACAATCTAAAAATAGCGATGAAAGTATTACGCATTTACCATGATGTCATTATAAGAGCAATAGTGGGATACGCGGCTAGCGTATGGTGCCATAGACTCGATAATAAAAGGCAAAAATAGATTATAGACAGAATTCAACAGCAAATACTTTTACGATTGTCAGGCGCATGTAGGACGACATCGGTCGAGGCACTCCAGGTCGCGCTGGAGGTCCCCGCACTACATCTCCAGATTAAGAAGATGGGAGCCATGTGCTGGATCAAAAAAGAAATTCAGGATAAAGTCGTTAACATCCTGCATAGACCAGCTGAGACTAAAGCTGAAGTCAACTTAGCTATAAACAATGCGTGGCAGGAATTGTGGAATACAACTGAAAAAGGAAGAAGACTGTACTCCATTCTTCCGGATATTGAAGAGCGGATGGAACTAAACTTGGATATTACTGGTGGGCTGATGCACTTCGTGACGGCCCAGAAGTTACATCAATGAATATTGTAGAAGACAACCTATGTCATACATGTGGAGTGGTGGCCACGCCAGAACATATATATCTGCATTGCAGAAAGACAGAGCACCTTGTGGTGGAAGAAAGATAACTCCTGAAGGGAATGCCCGTCACGGAGGTTCTGCGAAACCCGGAACTTCCGGCGGCCCTCAGAGAGTTAACTCAAAAAGTTTCAAACTATCATAAAGAGAAAATTAGAAATGGCGTGGACCAACTACCATAGGAAAAATAAATAACAATACAAGGGAAGATGGCCCGACTGACTGGCGTGTGTGCGCGTTCGCGAGGCCGCTACGACCGCGTCTACCGTGAATCTGACTTATGACAAAAACAGCAAAGGACATGAATAAATGATCCTGCCGGAACCCGGTAGAAGAGCGCCTTGTGGCGGAATCCGTAACAAGAGACGCTCGTGAAGTGATAAATGTGAAACTATTTGGTGATGGGGAACTAAGAATAAATGTGCAAGTGTAACTAAATTAGTGGCAACGATAGTTACGCTAACTTTTGGGATCCAGAAGGAAGCCATAGTGCAGAAGTATGAGTGTGGATGAGTGAATGTGAAAGAAGGAATAACAGTGCAAGTAGTGAGAACAGAAGAAGAAGTGAAAAGATACTTGAACCTACAGAGAACAACGATAAAAACCAGTGGCAGAAGAAGGGAAGTGGATAACAAGGAGGGATAGCAAAAAAACTTTGTGGCTTTATCATCAAACCCACGCGCACCTTACCTAACTAATTCCCTTCTTTTGTACTTACAGGAATTGAAAATAAGAAGAAAAGAAGAAACTCAGATCTATGTTTGTCTCGCCTGTGTTGTCAATGTGATGTATGTACTTGTGTAAATGTATTATGTAATCTTTGTTCTATGTTTTTTACAATAAAATTGAGGATATAGTAGATAGGGTTCCCTCCCAAGCAAATAAAAATAGGTCCATCAAACAAGGCCAGGAGAACATTCTGGCAAAAGCACGTCCCGCAACCCCAGAAGTCTTAGACTGATGGAATATAGGAGCTTCTTGGAATGCCGGAACTACGGCAATCCAAGAATCTCCAGGGGCATGCCTGCGACGAGGCAAGAAGATCGAAACGGATCGTACTGCACGACCCTGAAAGTGCATAACTTGACTTGTGTTAAGAATACAAAGAGGCAGGGGTGGAATGCGGGTCCCCAAAATAAAAAAAAGTATGTTGGTGTGTCTTCGTCTATCTACTAATACGTGATCGATCCGGTTTAGAGTTTTTCCATAAGGAGATACCCATGTGTATGTCTTTGTGTTCAGAGTACGTGGTCTTTACCAGTAGGTTTTTCGAAATCGCGAAAATTGTCAGTCTTTCTCTATTGTTGTTGGTCTTTTCATGAAGGCTGTATTTGCCTATAGTTGGTCTATATATTGTTCTCCCTTCCTTGTCTTTACGTTGAAATCACCGAACAGAATTTTCGAATTATACTTCGGTAATCGGTCAAACAACCTTTCTAGCTCATCGTAGAACATATCTTTGTCGTTACCATCAGCCACCTTGGTCGGAACATAGACATTTATTAAAACCGGGTTGCCCCATCGAGACAATAAATAAGTAGGCCCTAAATGTTATACTGGCTATAGTGTTCGATTTTCCGGGGTGATGCCAGCGAATTTCCCTAGTGACTGTGGTTTTCATTCCCAGTTGATTCCAAATATCATGCCAACCATAGGGAAAAATTGTTTGTATTTTGTACCAAATAGGGAGTCATATAAGGGAAGTTGCTTATTTAGGGAAGAAAGCTACAGTTATGTTATTCCATAACTATGACCCTAGACGGAAAACTTCTTTTGTCTGAAAGAACTAGTCAGTATGCTCTCCAAGGGGCTGTAGTGAATGTTAGGTTATCTGTCACTTGAAGACGAAGCAAGTCCTTTAAATTCAAAATGTCTCTTTTTTTCTACCTAAAATTAATTTCCTCTTAAACAGTTTTGTAATCAATAAGCAGCTAAGGATCGGGTTAAACTCCATGACAGAGGAGCAAATCTACTTGAGTTGAATAATATTGAATGACAAGTACTTGCTTAGATGGCACCACAATGAAGTTGTGTGTGAGGCAGGAAGGAGGTGAACTGGCGTCTTATCCTGAAATTTCGAGATAGATGCCCACTACCTAAATGCATTGCATTAAAGCGGGTTTCATTATTTTCTGGTTAGACACTCATTTCTTTGAACTTCTACTCTTGAGTATAATGTAGTCATACAAGGACAATTCTAGATTACGTACGTGGTCAATAGAATTTGAATGTCATATATGACCTTCAGGCAATTATGACATTATAATAAATTAATGAATACATGACGAAAAACCCGAAGAAAATCTTTTATTATAAAAAATCGTCGTGAAAGCTTAAAATTTAATTTAAGGTCATATTTCGTTTTAAAACTACTGTACAACAGTGTAAACACCATCACTACAAATTTTTTTATACTGTCAAATATACTGTTCAAATGTCATGGCTTGCCTTCAAGTGTTGTCATAAAGACGGTGCAAAATCTGTTCGCAAAAACAGTGTAAACACCATCACTACAAGCTTATTAATACGGTTAAATATACTGTACAGGCTTATCAGTGAAGTACTGTTAAATTGACGACGATTGCGCTATACGTCGTATAGTAATCAATTGGCAACCCGACTGTCAGTGCCTACACCGTAAATTTACTATACTTTTTGAGTGTCCTTCCATTCTCTCAATAGCCAACCAGTTTATTTTAGATAATAAGATGTCTGGAAATCATTGCAATTCATTGTTGTTTAGGCATGTTGCGCATAGTCTGACTACGATTGACACAAAACTATCACACAGTCCAGTTTTGACGCATCGGCGTTGTTTTACGAGCCGATGACTGCGCCAATCGTGCACATATGATGATACTATCTATGCTTCATGTATCACGTGATGTAATCGATCTCTGTATATTTCCAACTGTTTTACACGTTGCAACTTTTCTTAAAAAATCATCTTTAATCTACGTGTCAGAAAACTTAACATATACGTGCCAATTTGAAACTACTAACCACAGGACTCAATGAACTGTTAAATGAGGTTCTCTGGGTAAAATTCGAATCCTTTATCGGGTACTGCATCCCCATCTCTACTATTCACGACTGAATTCAAATATAAGAATTATAGCTGTGTGGACTGTTTGATTAAGCTGTTCCAAGACGACGACCGAAACAATCAAATGACAAATTAAAGTCGGTTTTGCACAGTTGATTAGTAGGGAGCCTACAACGGACTTGCCGGTAGTTCTAGTGAAGTAATGTTTTTTTTACTTTACGCTAGAGAGGTCTCAACTTAATCTGAATCGCTCATGCGTGACAATGCTCGTAATCGACTTATCTCAGACAAAGGCGGTAGTCATCACTTTTGACAGCAGCTGTCATGTTCAAAGACGGTGCCGCTCGGTTGGTGTGGGTTGTTGGAATTGTGGCGGGAAGAAGCAATTGGTATTGAAGACGTTAATGCTTTTGACAGGGCTTACCCATGGGTGAGAGTGTTCGTAATGGGCTTATGTCGAACAAAGGCGGGTGTTGATACTTGTGCCATGCTGTCTGTTTGACATGTTCAAAGGCTGTGACGCTAGAGTGGTGGGAGTTTTTGGATTTGTGTTGGATGCGTTTGCGCATATGCTGTGTTGGGGTATCAATCTGGGGACGCACAGAGGACGGACGTGCTTTTCTCCTGCTCTCTGCTAGGGGTGTCCATGATGAAGTGACTGTGAATGTGAGCTTTCAAGTGTTTTAAAAGCTGCAAAGTCCAGTGGATTTCTTTTTATCGTTGCAAATTATCTGTGCAAGCAGCTATCCTATTTGTGTTGTGTGTGTTTAGTGAATCTAATTAACCATGGGCAACACAAATAATGAATGGAGAAAAATAGAAGATGTGGTACAGCGTGCTATTTCAAAGGAACTAAACGAACAATTTAGTGACTTGGACGAGAGAATTGCTCTCTCTTTCGCCAGCGTGAAGGTACAGGACATGATCAGAGATTCGCTAACTAAAGTCATCTCCACCGTAGTGGAAGAAGCCATAAAAAAGACAAAGGAGGCGTTCGATGATCAACTGTCGAGCATGCAAGCATCAATGAAAACTCTCGAGAAGAAGATAAATGATTTAGAACAGTATGATAGGAGGCTAAATCTCATCGTACATGGTGTAAAGGAAAGCGAAAACGAGGACTGCGACAAATTAATTCTGGACATACTACACAACAACGTGCAAGTTCCGATTTAACCTTCTGCAATACAAAGATGCCACAGACTTGGAGCGGTCAGACGCAATGGACAGTGTAGGCCTTTGATTGTCAGATTCGTTTCTTATAAAACACGACGAGAGGTACTTCAGAACAAAAAGCGGCTCAAGAACACTGCCCTTCAGATCTCTATAACAGAGAATCTCACTCGCACAAACCTTGAGTTATTTCGTCAGGCTTGACCAGTCTTGACTATGTAAGAAATCATGGTAAGTGAAACTGTAATGTGAGACTTCACACGAAAATCGTATGTTTTTGAATAAATCAACACTTGAAACTCAATATTCCTAATTGTGTAAATCTCTCATTTTTTTTCATTTGTTTAGTAACTTTCATTGTATTATTGGTATTCATTTACGTGTTTTAAATTTCTCTATTTTTTTCATCTCTAACATGACAAGGTTCTATGAAAATCAGGACTTAACCTTAACTTTTTATAATGTATCATACTTTAAGTACTTTCAATTTCAGACTCTCAATTTACATGTATTTTGTAAAATTTATGATGGCTTCCCGTATGTACTTTCCCTGAATTATAACTGTAACTCATTTGTACATCCCTCTCAGAGTGATGGGTGAAGAGGAGACCGGCATACATCCCTCTTCATCCCGCATGCTCGTCTCTTCCTCCTCGCATCCCTCTCCGCGAACTACAACTTCTCATGATCCGAACGGGGGTGGGGTGAAAAACAGCATATTCGCTGCTTCTGAGGTCAACGATCAACCAGCCATCCTGAGTGACACAAATAGAAGATTTCTTAAGAATTTATACCCTTGTTTGGAAGACGTAAAGATAACAGACACAGCTAATAATATTTCTGTAGGGCACTTGAATATTCGTAGTTTACGCCATAAAATTGATGAGGTTGCCACTTCAAATTTAGTTCAATGTACTTGCCTGGCTATAACGGAAACATGGACTGATATATCAATTCCGGACGAGCATGTTAAATTAAATGGTTTCAAGATGTTCAGATTAGACCGTGATTTCTCTAAGAGGGGAGGGGGAGTCATTCTCTATATTAAGGATAATTTAATTAGCAACCTAGTATTTAGTATAAGCAATATCGACATTGAAGGATTGTGGGTAAATGTACGTATTTGCAATAATACAAAGCCTATAATAATTGGTTGCGTTTACCGAAGACCAAAATCTACGGCGGAGTTTGACAAAGCATTAGGATATATACTTCAGTCGCTTCCGAGTAACTACTGCTCAATTTTAGTTGGAGACGTTAACTATAATTCTGTCAACCCCTCTATTAGAGATACAAATTTTTTCGATCTAATGGAGTCCTTGGGTTACAAGCAACTTGTTACCATGCCAACCAGAATAACTGATACTACAGAAAGTTTAATTGACCATATATATACAAACAATGACTCTGCACACAAAAACAACCACTGTTATGCATGATTTGAGTGATCATTTTTTCACATACACTACATTGAATGCTACACCAAATAAAGCACCACGAGTTCTCGTAACAAAGCGCACATTTAAGCATTTTAGAGAAGAAAAATTTGTAGAATACTGTTCGTATCTTCCTTTCTACAAATCAAATAACATATCGGACATTAATAAAAAGGTTGTCTTCCTCACAAGCTTGATTTGTGATGCTCTTAATATCTTTGCTCCAACAAAAACTTTTCGAATACGTCCGAGCAGAAGACCTTGGATTAACAACTACTTACTCAAACTTATTTCCTTCAAAAACAGAATATTTAAACAGACCAAGACTACGGGTGCATGGTCATGGGATCAATACAAAATGATTCGAAACTGGGTGACAAAAGAAATAAAGCAAGCAAAAGGGAAGTATATTTTGAACCAAATTTATTCTGGTCAGTATACTACCAACAACCAACATCGGCCCTTTAACATTCTCACAGTGCGCGAGAAAAAGAGTACTGATATCCCGTCAACAGAAGTAAATAATGAAATAATAACAAATAAGGAGGAAATTGTGAATTTCATTAATTCTTACTTTGCTAATATAGGGACCAACATATGTAATGAATTAAATGGAAATCGGATGCGCAACAATAACACCACGTTCAATGACTGGGCAATTATGTATAATGACTCCCCCCGGGCACAGCGATTTCAATTTAAACCTGTCTCCACTAACACTATTTTTAAAGTACTCACATTACTTGATGTTAAAAAAGGCTGTGGAATTGATGGTATTAATAATCGTGTATTACGACTTCTTGCACCGTGGATATCAGAACCACTAACGGACATAATAAATCATTCTCTTCAGTTTGGTATAGTTCCTGACGGTTGGAAACATGCGGTGGTCACTCCCATATTCAAAGGAGGATCGCACACTAGTATAAACAACTATAGGCCTATTTCTATAACACCAGCTCTTAGTAGAGTCCTTGAGAATGTGGTCGATAGTCAGTTAGAAGAACATATAGAATGTAACAATCACATAACCGAGAAACAGTATGGTTTTCGCAGGAACCGATCCATCGAACTATTCCTACTAGAATTAATCACGAAGTGGCGAAACATACTAGACGTTAAAGGAAAAAACTACATTGGTTTAATTTCCTTAGATATCAGCAAAGCATTTGATACCGTGCAACCTCATTTATTGTTGAAACAATTATATGGCCAGTTCAATTTATCTAAAAAAGCATGTAAATGGTTTCAAAGTTACCTACATAATAGAGTAATAAGTACGAAACTTGGTAATACTATTTCCAAATGTGCCTATATTCAAATTGGGGCACCACAGGGATCAATCCTTGGACCTAAACTGTTCAACTTATTCATTAATGATCTTGCACTATCTGTGAAAAATATGGAGGTTTACTTGTAATCTGATGATTGTCTGTTATTTTGCTACTCTAATACTTTAGATCAATTAGCTCACACTATTGAAACAAACATTCCCTGCGTGCTTAACTGGTACAACGCAAATAATCTAAAAGTGAACACAGCAAAAACACAAGCATTAATCTTATCAACAGACAACTGCACACGTTCCGTAATTGACAGAGAATTTCAGATAGGAAACAATAAGATATCTACAAGTGCTACATTGAAATATCTTGACATACCTCTTGATTCGAAACTATAGCTTACGCAACAAGTTAAAAAGATATGCTCCAATGCTGTGCCGAAAATCAAGATTCTTCAGTACATAAGCAATTATCTACCTATCACTCACAGAGTAAAGTACTACACCTCGTATATTAGACCTATTCTTGAGCACTATGGTGTGGTTCTGTACGGAATCAACCAAACCAACATAAAACATATTGAAAGGATGCAGAAATGGGCTATTCGGATAATGCGAAAAGCTCCGCTCTCACTCTCGACCTCCAAATGTAACAAATCAGTGTTGTTGCCTACCCTTGAATCCAGAAGGAAATACCTTTTCTTGGTGCAAGTGCACAAAGCTATTTATTCGGCACACCACCGAACACTAAGTGAATTCATCACTATTTCCGACAATAAGTTTTATAGTAATTTGCGGTCTAACAATGTTCACATTCCGAAGTGTAATAAGACAAATTATGGCGTGAAATCATTTTCTTATTTGACGAGCAAAGTTTGGAACCAACTTCCAATTGGATTGAAAAAAGAGGGAAAGCTAAATATTTTCAAAAGGAAAATCAGGGACGTAATATATGCTGAACAGTGCGCACGTTAGGCCATCATTCACTTACATAATCACTCATTGTATATAATCAGCCATTTCAACCTTGTAATCTTTCAACCATTCACTATTTACCCAAATGTATTTTTTGTTTCTTTTATCATGATTTTGTGTGTGTGTGTTTTATTTTCCCATCATTGTGTTATACACTAACTACATATCATAAGCAGGGACATGTATATGGTACTTATTTTGTAACTTTTCTATATCTTTTTTATGCTTTGGCATATTATTTGTGTCTTATTTATGTTTTTTTCTGTTACTGTAGGGCAACAAGCTCTTCTATATGTAACCATTATTTATGTTAAAAGAATTGTATAGCTTAATGCAACCCTACACTAAACAATAAATAATAATAATAATAAAAGTGTATTGGTGATCAGGTGTGATTATCAGCTGCTATGGCCACCTCGAACATGGACAAAGCTATTCCGTCCGTTGTTAGTCCAAACGTGTCTGTGGAGAAGCCTTCCGCAGCGTGCAAGTGTCCGGTGCGGTGTGTGAATGAACCGTGTATATTAGCAAGTGTTCATCAGTATGACTTTCCTAATTGCCTTCTCTGCATAGGTTGTTATACTAACCAACCGAGTCAACGTGATCACATTTGTGCAGGTTATCCTGGTGGCTATTTATTTCCGGACACCACCCCCGAGGATATCGCTACATTGTTTGGTTCACTTACAAAGACCATTTTGCGTGACCCGAAGAGAGTGTATGGTTTGTTCGCAACGTATTTCAAATCGCACGAGGCAGCTCCAGTAGCATCAAAGGAGAAGTTCGATTGAGGTCTGCAACGCATGCTGTAATTGAACCGTGGTGCATTGGTGGACATGTTGCTGAGCAAGGATATGGAGCCCCCTTCAAGACCAAGTGACAGGTGTGCTGTAGTGGACCATTACTATTTTTGTCCTCATACTTTACGTGTCTGTGTAGTGCCTCTCAGTGTAACCATCCTAACGTTGTGGACATCGTTGGTAGTATGGCTCTGTGTACGAGTTGTCAAGGTGACTTTATTGTGGATAAATGTATGATGACCACCATTGGTACGTATCTGCAAAACAATCCAATTGAGTGTACCAATTGTAGTTTACGTAAGGTTCACAACTGCCTGTACGTTTTGAATACACGGTAATTGCAGAACATGTGTCAAGTCATATGAAAGATCCAGAACTATTTGGCGACTACTATTCAATTTTTGTTGCACAGGGTCATACTCATATTTTGAAGAGACCTTTATTAAATGTAGTTCATCAGTTTATCAAGGATCCAGAGTGCATTGCACAATTGATACCTTTAGTGCTTCAACAACAGCAGCAGAACCCAGCGGGTTTATGTGTATTATGCGCAAGGCAGTACATTATTGATTTTCAAGGTTTTAAGATTTCTGCCAACGAGTACATCATCCTTGAATTTTGTTTGATTGCGTGTGATGCAACATTAATAAACCATTGCCTGTTAAGATTAGCCTGTGAACGTTCCGATTGAGCTGTAGGGTACCAGCGTCAAGTTGATTGGCTATTAATGATTTGCACTGGTTGGATTGGAATACATCCAATGGGTATAGTGTATCACACGTCCGACATCTTGTTGCGCAATGTTGCGAGATGGGGTTCATCTTTTACTGTAAGGGTAATGAAAAGATGGTTGTGTTACGTAAGCTTTTTTCAGTTGGGAAATGTAACAAACCTTGAAGATCAAGCATGTCCTGCGTTGCGCACATTACAGTTAAAGTTGATATTATCAACTGTACGTATCATCAACCAGTGCAAGAATATGCATGCGCATTGCGAACCTGCATACAGTTACAGTGTTGGATGAAGTTACAATCGGCAAAGGTGGTGGATGGCATATTCACATTACACTTGTAATCTTACTACCAATAAATAGATATAACCCAGGATATAAGGAGATTGTCATTTCTTGAAATGAAACCAGAAACACAAAGGGATTAGAGGTAAAAAAATGTATTACAATAAACTACTCTACTACATATGCACTTACAACTTAACTACTCTACTACCTATGATTGTACGTGTAACGTATTTACAATTTACATTTTGGTTGCTATTTTATTTTCAGGACGTACTGTCGTACAAGCTGATCATTCGATGTTGGTGTGGTGGTTGACAATTTGGATTTAATATTTACATTACGTACTTTGTAGTACAGGTATACAATACAAAACATACCACATAGCAAGGAATCATCAGCTTGGTACTGAATATCATTGACATTTAATACTTTACAGTTTCTTTGGAGGAAATGAACAAGTGGTCTCGGCGGAGGTTGTGCAAGGGGATCAAAGAAAAAAACCGCCACTGCTTATTAATATACAAGGTAACCCAATGTGTACCGTCACGATACGACGGACTTAGATTCACAATTACGGCAACAGATGGTTGTACGATTGCAGGTATTGTGTCCAGTGCATAAATGTCACTTAATATGGATGCTGTACGGCAATCGTGTAACACCACGTGTAACAGTTCATCGTTTTACATAGTCACGTGGAGGTACACTCATCATCATCATCATGCACTGTGCGTATACTGGAGCTTGGAGTAATGGGGAAGGGGTTATGTACAAAAGGTAGATCGTGGGAGACGTATTGTGCTAAATCGTGGTACTGTAAGTATTTGACATAACATTGAGCTTCGTACAGTGCACCGCGAAATGTTGAAAACTGGTGTTGGTAATGGGCACAATGACTAGCAGGGAATAACAGTTGCACAGCCTTGGGATACTGGACGTCCTCGAGGTTAACAACAGTGCGTCCAAGTAGCTGTTGTAAATACTTTTGTCGACTGTGACCATGGGTATACAGAGTATCGATGCATTTTGTATATTTAACAAGGATACGTTGTAATTCACTGTACGAAACATCACCATCGGACCATTCAATGCCAAATACATGTGTGGATAGGTAATCATTATCCAACTGAATGGTTAGCGGGAGTTCACTGGGATCAAAAGGAGCTTCAAATACCCAATTTTGCATGGTACTAGTATCGGGATTTACAATGGCTACTTCCTTAACGATGAAATCCTCATCGCCGGTTTGATCAAAGGCGGATAAATGAATTATCGCACGCATGCTGTTGCCTACTAACTACTCACAGAAGGTACCTGTTTACACAACCTTTTATACCATTGCTGACACATTACAGCGTATTATCAGTGTAAATATTACGGTCCTTATCGATCTGGATTAGGGAATCAAATTGAGCAAAGACAACACACGTGATGGATTGTGCTAAACGTTCAGTAAAACCAATCTTAATATTAACAGGATAATCCTTAACGACATCCCATGTCGTGTTATCGAGAGTACTTGTTGGTGAAAGTATAAATGCATACAACGTATAGCCTTTAGGATAATCGTGGTAGGTAATGGTATGTCCTTCATTCTAATGAAATATGCCGGTACCGGAAAACAAAATATGGTAACACGGTAAAAACAAATTGTTTGCAAAGTCTGGTGTTAGGGTTGTGGGAGGATACGATTTCGAACCAACTTACACCTGACGATGATTTAAATTAAAGTGTTGGAATTGGAAGGGATTATCATTACATTGACCATTGAATGCAGTATTTGCGAGGAGCCCAATCACAAGATTTTTTGGTACGTTTCCCAAGAAGACATTAGCGAGAGCTTTTTTTTATTTAGGGACCCACATTCCACCCCTGCCTCTCTGCATCAATTGCACAAGACAAGTTGTGCACTTTCTGGGACATGCATCACGAGCAGATATTCGCTCTCCTAGCCTTGGGGCAGGCATCTCCCTAGAGATTCTTGGATTGCCGGAGTTCCGGCATTCCAAAAAGCTCCTGTGTTCCATCAGTCTGAGACTTCTGAGGTTGCGATACGGGCTTTTGTCAAGCGTCCAGAATGTTCTCCTGGCCTTAATATCATATATGGACCTTTTGCATGGGGGTAACCCTTTCTACATATATCCTATTTATTTAGAAAAACAACAAAGAAACATAAAGTACATAACATTTAAGGAGTCAGACAAGGGGACAAGGACAGGACAAAGACAAAACAGGACAACACATAACTTAAGCTGCTTCTTCGTATGGCTTCTTCCTCTTAATGTAACAAGATTTAAAAAAGCAAACATAGATGCGCGTGGATTCGTTGGTAAATCCACAAACTTTTTTTCGCCATCCCATTCCTGGTACTAACTGCATCTTCTTCTTGTCACAGGTTACTCCTGCTGCAGTCTCGCTTCCATTTTTCCACACTTTACACAAAATTTCACTTAACTCACACAGTCTCTTCTCACTCATTAAACTTGTTCCATCTAGCCGCTTTACTTCCGGGTTCCATTAGATCAGCGTATTTGCACAATTATTAATTATTATGTTTCCTTACTCGCTATATTATCCATCAGCACCTCTTTCATTCACACACTCAAAAACTTAGAGCGTCTCTTGTCACGGTTTCCGCCTCAAGGCGCTAGTTCTGCCGGGTTCCAGCAGACACAATTATTCTAATTATGTTGAAATTTTTAGTTTATTTCACTTCACATTTAAGTTCTGTTTCTTAATAGACGCGGTTGTCACGGCGCGGCTGCGCGGACGCAGTCACCCACCAGCTTATTTTTAAACTAAAGATTTTCCCTTATCTTGTTTCCTGTACGCGGTGTTTCACGCCGTTAATAAATTTTCTTTTATAGTAGTTGGAAATTCTATCTGTTAGTCAACTGAGGGCCGCCACCAGTGCCGGAGTTCTCAGAACGTCTGTGATTGGGTTCTCCCCCAGGAGTTCTCTCTCATCTCTAGCAAGATTCTCAGTTTCTTGGCATCGCATAACGATATGCTCGGGCGTAGCCACCACCCCACAAGTATGACACATATTGTTCACGACGATGTTCATCTGGTGCAGCTTCTGTCGAAGGGGACCGTGGCCAGTTAGATATTGCATTAAACCTCCCGTAACTTCCAGCTGTATATACGATCGTTCCTCAATGCTCAAAAAAATATAATCTTCTTCCTTTATCGGTTGCGTTCCATTGGTTCTACCATGCCTCGACCATGACTGAATTGATTTCAGAAACGTTTTCTGCAGGTCTATGTAGAATTTTAATTAATTTATCTTGGTCTTTCTTTTTTAGCCAATACATAGCGCCTAATTTCTTAATTTGGAGATGGAGGGGGGGAACAGCCAGTGAGACCTGGAGAGCCTCAGTTGAAGTAGTTTTATAGGCGCCTGAAAGACGGAAAAGCAGTTGTCGTTGCGCTCGATCAATTGTTATTTTCTTGTGTAACATCATCTAGTCGATGACTTGCGGCGTAGCCCACAATTATTCTTATTATATCATCGTGGTATATTCGTATTATTTTCATGGGAATTTTAAAGTCATTTACTGCAATATCAATTAAGTTATGCGTTATTTTGACTGCTTTATTCTTGACAATTGTCGTATGTTGTCTGAAATTTAACTTTTCATCTAATATTAGGCCTAAATATTTGATATATCTTTCTCTTTTTATTGACTTCCGATTAACTTTAATTATTGGTCCTCTGTTGTAATTTAAACTGACTTTAAATAGCACATATTTTGTCTTGTCAGATGATATTGTTAGCTTGTTTCCTCTACACCACAATGCCATTTTCCCTGTAATTTCGTTGGCTTTAGTTTCCAGGTCAATGACGACTACTTCCCTTTATTACGACCGCCAGGTCATCGGCATATCCCACCACCCTCTCAACTTGCTGCATCCCGCTCAGCGTTTCTAGGCAAGGTTCAAAGGCCAGGTCCCAGAAGACAGGCCCCAACACCGATCCCTGAGGGCAGCCCCTAGTAGGAGTCTTCGCCACGACGCCGTCCGCCGTTTAAACCTCTATCACCCTATCCTTAAAGTAATTTTCAATTACTTTCCATAATTTCTTATGAATATTTAGTGTTTTTAGTTCCACTAGTAATGAGGACCACCACAAATTGTCGAAGGGCCCCGTAATATCAAAGAAGATTACAATAACATATATACAATTTTCTTCTTTCAGTGAATATATACTCTTGCATAATTCATTGATAGCATCCTCTGTCGATTTACCCGGACGGAAACCATATTGTAGTTTACAGTTCGCCAGATCGTTCCTTTTTTGACTGATTTTTTGAGCTATAACTTTTTAAAATATCTTGCTGATCGTGTATAGCAAGCATATGGGTCTATACTATTTGGGGTTAAATTTATCCTTATCATCTCCTTTAAGGAAGATTATAAGGTTGGCCTTTTTCCATGATTCCGGAAATTTTTCTTGTTGGATGCATTCATTGAATAATTTAGTTAAATAAGGTGTCCATAATTGTTGATTATTTTTGAAGATCTCATTTTTTATTTGCCCCTGGTCCCAGAGCTCTTCTTGTTTTTAGTTTCCTTAATATATTCGCTACTTCATCGTTTCAAACAATTATTTCATCGCGATTTTCATTATCATAGTCCGAATGTTTTTTTTTTGGCTTCATTTCTTGCTTTGCTGTTATCCTCGTTGTCGTCCTCAATATGGTCATCAGGAAATAGTTTTTGATAGAGCAATTCTATTGTATTTTTCCAATTAGTAGTAAAGTTGTCTTGGTCATCTTTAAGTGTGTTTAGAGATCCTTTGGTTTTGAATTTTCTCATTATAATTTTGTATCTAAGCTTAGATTCTCTTCTACAAATTTCTTCCAGGTTTTCTTCTTTGTCTCTCTCAGCTCCTTCTCGAATTGTTGTTTTATGCTTCTGTATTTATGCAGCCTTATAGCTCTCAAAATGTGATTCCCTGCCGCTCTGTAGCTCTTCCTGCTCACCTTCATTCTTCGTTTTAATTTATTAAGGCTATCCGTCCAAAAGGTGTTCTTTTTTATTGCTCTTTTTAATTTTCTGTGCTGAACTCCTTATTGCTGTCCATATTGCATTTTCCAGGTTAATTGTCAGTTCCATAAGATTACAGTTATGTTCAATTTCCGGAAGTTTCAATTTTTCCACAAATTTCTGATTATTTATTTTACTAATGTTATACTTGGTGTTATTTCCTTCATTTTCATCTTCTCCATCAGTTTCATTTCTGTTAAATTCTATATTAAAGCGGACGACGTTGTGGGCACTAGTAGTTGCACAGTCATGAACAATCCAGTTAAATATACAATTTGACATATCTCCCCTAGACAGTGTAACGTCTATGTTTGATTCCGCTCCGGCTCTGCCCCTGAAGGTAGGTGGTTGTCCCTCTGTGTTTAAGACCACAAGGTTATGTTGTTCTATTAACCCTTCGAACACCTCTCCGTTGTCATCTGTATCACGGCAGTGAAAGAGCGAAGACTTAGGGTTGAAATCCCCCAAAATAATTATATCCTGATACAAAAATCCAAGTAATATCTTTTCTGTCTTTTGGACGAAGATCTCCCTCAGGATGGAGAATTGACAATATACATTCACAATTGTTTTTTTATGTTTTCCCCTTGCTATATTGACACAGAGCGTTCATTTATCCGCATATTTTAGGTGTACGAGTGTATTTATATGCCGATTAAAAATCACCACCGCAACAATTGGATTCGGATCCTCAGGCAGTATTGTTACAGCACTCAGTGGCATATTGATCAGTTTTCCTTTGTAGGTATATGGCTCCTGCATACATGCTTTGTCCACCTCTTCCTTTTCGCAATATTGAATAATTTATGATGATGCTAATTTAGATCTATCCAAATTAGTTTTGGGCTACTTTGAAGATGATTATGGTTGTCGAGTGTGAACATAGCAGGCGGGAAACTTTTCCGCTGGAATGAAGGCTATCCTCTAATATACCATAACAAACTGCATGTAGACATTATTCGTGTGGAACGATTCATTCCTCCTCTCGATGACTTTATCAATTAATGTAAGCAAATCTTGTGGATCGCTGGTAATTCCATTGGCCCTAAGGTTAATCTTATCAACCTCCTGAATTATAGGGAAGGTTATTGTTTTTCCAGATGGATGTAGATTTCGAACAATTATTCGTAATGCCGCTGTCAGCATCAAAGGTTCTTCCAATTTCGTTAAATTGTAATTTAGGTTAAGGTTCTCGTAAAATGTGTTTGGATTAAAGCAAGTCTCCTGTTTGTTTTCTATCGAAATTTGTAAAACAGCTAGGATTTCTTCATTTTCGGTTCTCCGGTCGTCTTGATCTTGTGTGTCTTCCATCTCGATGTCTTCTGTATCTTGATTAATATTCTTTATTCCTTTTTCCTTGTACAGTCTCGGTATCCAAGATTTCCAGTTCTTCTTTTTCTTCTTCCAGTTATGTTTGACAGCTGTTGATGTTCCGTCTATCAACTCTGTGTTCTGTGTTTTTCTTTATTTCTTCCAATTCTTCTCTTGAAGGATCCATATTTGCCTTTTCCTCTTCATCCCTGATTTCTATGTTCTTGGATGTCTCATTTTTTAATTCACCCAATGCCTTGTTGATGGTTCTGAAGGGTAAATGATCATTTATTATCATTTCAAATCTTATATTTTTAATTAGGTCTTCATATTCTTTAATTCTATTCAGAACTGCATATGGGTCCGTTCTCCATAAACCCATTCGAATAGCTGGTATTACTTTCTTTCTCCTTGTAGTTCCCATAAGGTAAGACAGTAGATTTAATGTCTTATCCAAATCCTCTGTAAAGTTTTCTCTTCTTGATTTTATGTTCATAAAGCCACATCCATATCTGTTGGTCGAAAAATATATTTCCAGGAAATCATTATGTTGATTTTCTATCTCTTCTTGCTTCATTTCTTCTAACTCAAATATATCGTGGGATAATGCCACTATCTGCGCGAATCCTCTGGGAAATGTTCTAAGTTCGGGGTTAACAAAATGAAGAATAACTTGATTGCTATCCTCTAGGTCAATGTGTCCCAGCCTTATCGTGAAGTAATTATCTGTTGATTTCGTATAACTGTTGGTTAACCAATTGCTGATTAATTATTTTTTCTATTTTTGTTAAATTCCATTAGGCTAACCAGATTCCTTTCAATTTTACTATGGGGAACTTTTTTCTTTGTTTTTTATCCTGGCCCTCGGCCTGATTTGGACTAAGATCCATAGTCAAACCTATCAATCGTCCTTTGGAGGCTTAATTTATATTGCTAACATTAATTTTGTTTACCCCCGTATTTCTTACCCCTCGAAAAGCAAGGCACACATACCGTCTTTTCTTTCTCTTTGCAGTCGTTTTTCTTGTGGCTTTTGTCGCCACAATTTCCACATCGTGAATCGTTTTGTCAATGATTTGCTATATGCCCGTAGTCAAAACATTTAGACAAGTTGTGACCAGGTAATCTTTAATGTTGGTCACCTCGTACCCTATAAAAATTTTCGGATTCTATATTAATATTTGCCTAACCTGTCTAGGTACCTCAATCACAAGATGATATCGATCCTGTCCTCTAAAGCCCGTTTTGAATCGGGGTTTTATTAATTGACTTTGTTTATCAGTGATATCTTGTAGGTTTCTAATCAGCAATTCTTCCACCACTTCTGCTTAGTTCACCTCCGTCGGAATGCTGTAGATTATCATTATCGGGTTCCTCTTTTCGCTTCTATTCGTCATATCGAAATTCTGCTTCATGTTTGGATGATTCAAGAGTTTTTCCTCATCCAAAGTAGTTGTCATCTGTAGTAGAATCGATGTTTTTGTTTGGATCATTTGGAAATTGATTTTGTCTTGTCTCTGTATAGACTTAGTTATCCTCATTCTTGTATTTTTCAGCGATTCTCCTTGTTTTGGTTTGATCATTATCGTGGGTTTGGTGTTTCTTTTGGTAGACTTTATCAGCCTGGTTTTCTCCGTAATTTTAGTATTATCCTTTTTTAACATTTCTGCAAAAGTAACCATTGGCGTCTGAGTCGGCGCCTGCCTTGCCGCTCTTAGATTACCGTTTTCCATACATAACTTGAGTATCTCTTTTTCTTGCAGAGTTAAGTTTTTCTCGATTCTTCTTTCAGTCTGCTCATTTGTGACTTCCAACTCTTTTATTTTTACAGAACCATTTATTGCGTCTTCCTTTAGTCCGTTAACTGTCCGCTCATATTTATCCACTTCCCGTTCCCTTTCCTCAACTTTTGTTTGCGATATTACTAATTTAGTTTCAAATTATTTCAACCTGTTGTTTTCTCTTTCCAATTTTTCTCTGGTTTTCTCTAACTCCTCTAATCTTAATTCCAGATATGCATTTCTTATTTCCAGCTCTTCATTTTCCTTTATCACTATTTGTATCTTTTGACTCTTTCTTCTTCTTCCGGCGTTCTCATTCTCTTTTTGGATGCACCTTCATCCAGCTAAGGCTGGGAATTCATCTCCTCTCCTTCTGGATCCACGAGTCCTTTCCTTACTGATCTCAATGATTTGGGATTTTTTTGTTGTAGATTATCCCACTCAGCATATATTTCCTCGACGTGCTTTTGCCTTAACTCTCTTTCTTCTCTGGACGATCTGGGTGTGCTGGTGTTTATCAGCTTCTTTTTTATTTTATCTTTCCATCTTAACGTAAACGGGCTATTAGATAATTGGTTCTTTCTGACTTGAATTCTTTTTCGAATTTCACTAGTCCTTCTCTGGTGAAGTCCAAAAGATCGAATTATTTCGCCATAGTTCGTTCCTTTACGCACACAAAATCACTTATTACGCTTAAGGTAAGTTTAAGTTTATAATAATTAAATGGAGAAACCAAAAGGCCACCCCGGTACAGCAGATACGGGAGCAGACACCCCGAGAGGCCTTGTAAAAAAATTCGGTGGAGGTTCAATGACCTCCGGAGAACCAGCCCCAAAATGCTCGCGGTCAAATTCTGGAACGCAAACACCTCGGGAAGGGGAAGGGGAAGCGACCCCCCGGGTGAGGTAAAAGTCCTAACAAAATATCAGACCCCCATCTCATACGGCACCGGAGATACGGACCCTAGCCCTCCATAACCTTGTAGTACTTATCCACACAAGAACTTAGAAGTCCCTTGGCAATGATGGTGTTAGGACTCAGACAAGATCTCGCATAACAACAGTCACCTTCGATTCACCTTCAGTTCAATTCACTGGAAATCCTCGGTCAAGAAATCTTGGATGATGTGGCCTTCTTGATGCCAACGTATTCTCGATTATTATAGTCCCATAAGGTTAACATGCAAACTTTCGATGATCTATATCTCGCCACAGAAAATTCGCACATGTTCAAAAGTTTAACAAAATGTTCTTTTGACAATTAGGAATATAATAGAGTACTTACAACTTAGGTCCACTGCGTTTCTCCCTCCGAAAAAACACACTTTTACGGAGCGATTTTCACACTCGTCTGCTTAGTACCAAAACAATAACTCAATCTCATTAGCTAGAGTGTACGTAGTTACGTTTTTCGGGATGGTGTGGACACGAGTTTCCAGACGTGTCAATGGCAGTTTGGCTGTGTTTTTAAGCATATAGCTATTTAACTGAAGTGCTACATTAGCTCATATACCCATACGGCGGGCATACAGTATGACCTCATCTAGGTGCACTTTATAATTGGAATTGGCAGCACCCATGAGACAGATGGCATCTTTACAACGATGTAGTTTAACACGTAGGGATACTTTATTAGGGAGTACACGATCAATGCTAGCACTATCCGCATACAAGCGACCCATCATTTCAAACTGAACACTCCTTGTAACGTAGGCAGTACGTTGTTGAAAACCTGTATTGGCATTAAATAATGTATTAAATTGACCAAAAGTATCCTTATACCATAATGCACTGGTGAGGTGTGTATTGGAAACATCCCCTGAGTAATTAAGTACGGTTTCCAGGTAGGATACGTACCCGACGACGATGAAATAACCTTATCATTGAGGGATATATCCACTTGTGAAAACAGTGAATGCAGGAAATTATTTACAGATGCGACGATATCACCCGCACAGCAGGTGGTCCTGCTGCAGCTACGGCCAAGTTACACTCAGCAGCGGTTTGAATTTTACATTTTACGTAGAGGTATAGGTATGCTGGATAGATATACTTGGACGTGTCTCCAGGAATAACAAACTCAATGGGTCCTTCAGATGTGTGTGTGGATATGGGTCGGTATTCCGCCATGCGTGAGGATTCAATGGCGGTTTGCATTCATGAGTACAGATACCAAATCGAATTTATTGGTACTGCACTCCTTACTACCGGATGTAATTAACGACATGATGTTTAACTAAAGATATCACGTGTTCGTTTACATCGACGACGTTTGCCTCGCTTTACGGGTGGTCCAATAAGGCTTCGTGCTCGTTGTTTGCGTGCCTGTCGTCTACCTCTTTCAGTAAGCAACTGACCCAACTTTGTTTCTGCCTTTGTCTTTAAAGCCGATCCCGCCTCCCGCATTCGCGCCTTGAACGATTCCTTAAAAGGGCGATTGTCCAACACATCACCAGCAACTTGGATTCCTGTCTGTAGCGCCTGTCGGCTCACAGCCTTTGAACCCTGTTTGATGAATTGCATTGAGAATCGAAACAGACCACGGAAAAACTTCCGATGCCGTGAAACCGTTGATGTACGTGGCCTGCAAAATATGGAATTCCACGTCCACGATGTACAGCTACTTTAATTTTGAGACTTGTACAGTGAAGTGTCACCGTCAACGTTCCGGATGCGAACGGCAAATCACGTGCAGCATGGTCTTTTATTAGGACTTCAATAGTATCGAAATTTAGTTTCGCCAGCGGAAAATAATGAACATTTTCGAATGTAATAGTATGTACTTTACCGTGATTCGTATCGCTCATGGCTACAATACGTAGTAATGAGGCTTTCGTATCACCCACATATTGTGGTTGAATGAGGTCCATATATACAAACACCTGTTGCGGATACCCAATACTCAAATATTGTTGTTTTTGTATGGTACCTGCCCTTAGGATGTTTACGGTAGGATCTAATCCTAATTGCAATGCCAGCAGGGGTGATAAACGTATCGCCTGTATATTATCTGTCGTTGTGACCTGAAACGTATTCGAATAGGAGAATTGTATCGATGGTGTAATGATATTTATCTCGTCCAGTAATTGCTGGATGCTGGAATAATAGCCCGGTGTAATACGGTGTTTCACCTTGGTACTATCCTTTATATCGAACCAATAGACATTTTCCCCATCGATAACATTTTGACCCGTAAGTGGTATATTTAGTTCACTCAGTCCAACCGTCCACGATGGATCATTAAGATGTATATGATGATTGTGGATGTTACGGAAATGTATTGGTGCATTCTTCGTATATGTTTGTGTACTCGCATTCGAACTGAGTGTAATGTAGAAAATATCTTCGGTACTTTCGGATATCATGGGTTGCGTCCAAAGTGTAGCGTAATGCTTGTCGTTAGAAATTGGAATGGCATTTTTTTGACCACGTACATCCTTTAAGTCTACGTGGAGCGTATCGAAATTCTTTTTCCATATTTACGTAATGCAGACGATTAAACGTATACAAGTGGATTTGCCCGTACTGGTACGCATGCACACTGACTTTACGAATCACCTTCCCCCATATAGAGTTACGTTTTAACGATATCGAAACATACGTTGATTTCGGATTAAATATTCACATCGAGATTACATTGATATGATGCAGCAATGGTGATGATGATTGATCGTTTACGCCGACTATGCGGGAAATAGTGTATGCTATGATTTTCCAGATTTGGATCCCGACTAAAGTCAAGCAGGTTTTGTAGGCCCGTGAAATGCCAATGACGTAGTGCCGTTTAGGATATCGTCTATGTTTAATGTATACCCGATGCCGTGTATAATCATAGTGCAACATGCTTGAATCATCGATGGCATTTTCAATGTCCGTGTCCGAAAAGAGTGGATCATCAGGAACATTGTCCACGTCATGCTCATCGGCGGTCCCTAGTTCCGCATCTAGTTGTTTGTTCATTACCGTGACCTTGAGTAGCCCTACAAGTGCTACGCGTAAACATTCGTTTTTATCTTCCTTTTCTTTTGTCTCCTTCAGTGCCTGTTCCCGCTCTCGTGCCTTTAGTGTTTGTGGAATACTTTCCAACAATGTTGGCACGGAATCATAGTACCCGGGTGGAAATTTAATATTATATTGCGTTGTCTTTTTTCCTTGAGTTTGAATAATGATTTCCTCGTAGTGTGGAAGATTATAAAGACTCCACGGGATACGGGCACTGGCTAACCCGACCACCCCGTGAGATGTATGGGTTGTACGAGTTTTGTTGTATACGACGCTGTGGTGTTACTATAAATGTGCATTTGCATTGGATGGTAGGGTTACATAGAACTCATCCGCTTGTGTGGATGACGTCATGCTGCTGACTGAACGGTTTGTCTAAGTGCCCAGCTATTCATACTTGACGGATACCCAAACCATTTTACATAGACCCAACCGTTTCTACGTTTCAACGCCTTTTCGATAAGGTACGTTGTTTGCTTTCCTACAAGCACCTTTTGGAGTTCCTGTGTATAGAAACTTCCGTTGATGGGATCTCCGTTCCAGTCTTTGATTTTATGTGACCGGTGCACCTTTATTGCATTTATGTACAATAAAGATTTCACGTGACCATTTTTGTATGTATCCCTTTTTGAGTTTATGTTTATATTAACTAACTAGTACGTATTCCCCTGGGCGCAACTTACATACTGGTTTCCGTTTTTGTTTGGTACCGTAGAGTGTGTGCCATACCTGATTGACATTAGCATCATTAACAGCACTAGGTGCCATTTAATTGTGGAATGTGTTGTGTGATTCTAACTCTGTACAAGTTTGTCCAGTACATCAATGTACCGGTACGTATTCTCCGCGGTGAATTATTTGTATATTTTCTCCTTCAGTGTGCGGATAAATCATTTGACAAGAGACGCTTTCTTTTCCGAATGTACACTATAATGATTTACCTCAAAAACACGTTTTAAGTGTTTGTTATAAAACTCCGTACCCAGATACGTTTGGCAATGTGCTAACGGTAGTTTGAGTGTTTTTAAAATTTATGTAATAGCTTCTACTACCACCGGACCCGTTTTTTGACGGGAATACAGGTTGCACAACTTGAAAACACATCAATTGAACACAATATGTATCTCTACCCATCATTGTACTTTGCCACATTGCATATCCGCTAAATCCATTTGCAGTAATTGATTTGGTCCACTCACATAATATTGTTTTCGAAGAAAGGTTTTACATACAGGTGCATGTAATGAAAGGCTGTGTAATGTGTAGGTGCATGTAATGGTTCGTGTGTACGTTGCGGTTTTCCGTTTGAGTTTTATTATACCTCCTAGAGACACTGGATCGTTATAGATATAATACACTTTGGATAGGGACATGCTTACATTTCATAATATTTAAAGTTTCGGAATACGGTATTTCGTTTCATTGACTGGGTTTTCATCTTCTTTGCTTTTGGGAGAGTGCGTTGTTTCTGTTTACCTACTTTCCGGATCGGCACTGCCCCCGCCCCAGACTGGAAACTAACTTGTTCTTTCGGAATATTAATTTCCTGTGGAACATGCTTGAATGCCTGAATACCAATGGGATGTCGGGGTGCCCGTTTTCTAACTACCTCATTCACAAGATCAATGATATTGGAACCTGGAACGATGGTTCGATCAATACTTACTCCACCTGTTGAGTCCCAACTGATTCGTTTGGATGCTTGCATTAGGTTTAATAGAAAACCTGTTCTGCGACTTAGTGTTTTTGGAACAGAATCGAGAATTAACTGGAATAATGGTTTTGGAGCTGCTGTCCTGTCTGCCTACGGGTCCGAATCCAGTAGGGGTAATGCGATTTGTTTATGTGCTTGGGGGTATGTTGCAAGTACCTGTACAAAGCTTGTTGTTACGTTTTCCATTTTTCCTCTGGTGTAATATCGGTTCGTTGTAATATGTTTTGCATTTCGTGATCTAAACGTGCTTGATGTGATTCGGTAGATTTGACGATGGATACCATTTGTGTCGTCGCCTGTTCAGGAACCAAAATCTTTTTTTGGAACTGTGACGATGGCATACTACCGGTTAAACAGACTTTCCACAACTGTACTTACGATCGGTGCTAATAGTAATGGTAGTAATTCACCACCTTTTTGTAGGAGTAGTCGGCGACGTCGTTTTACACTTCTCTTTGCAAGGGACAGGACACGTAGCGTCTTCTTGTGCCGACGTGGAGACAAGCGAATGTTGCCATTTATTGTTTTTGTCACCTGTGCGATTGTACGTATGAGTCCCCCGGGTCCTTCTGTAGGATGAGTTTCCGTTTCTTGCCTTCGGATTGGCAAAGTGCACGGAGCTCACTCCGGTAATGCGTTAGGCTTGACATCCTAATGTCGACTGATCGTAATGGGGGTATGCATGTCGTTTACATGTGCATATACATGCATGGTTTCATCTGGAAATATATTTGTACGTAGTCGTAACGCATATGCTGTATGCTGCGTTAAATCAAACATAAGGTAACTTTGTTGATTTCGGAGACTTCTTCAAATACTTCTACAACATCCTGACTGTCTGGGCATAAGTTGCATTGCAAAGTATTCTATTTCTAATTTATCATGTGGGTTCTTGAACACCACGAGATAATGTGCGTTTTGTTAAATATCACGGGCATGTTTTCTTTTTGGGAATAAGTTCTGCATAATAAAGATGACAGTTAAGATTTTGTGGTGAGCGTATTTCGTAAAAAGGCTGGAAATATTTCTGTTCGTTTCGTTCATGAGATCATCGATAATAATTAATGAATTCCGTTGAATTTCAAAACGTATCCATATCCGGAATTCCGTGGTAAAATTTAATATTGGGCACGGTTACGTTTGGTACTGCCCCTCAGTAGCACCAAACGATTTCATTAAATTTTACTGTAAACATTTCATCTTTATGTTTCAGTAATTTGTTGACGAAGCAGGTCTTTCCGGTTCTAGACGGGCCTGCAATTAGGACCGCTGCTGGGTGTTGTAGTGGCAACATGTCGCTTGCTACTAATGGATTGCTCCCGTACATCTCCCTTTCATATCATCATGCTCATGGCAGACTCCCTACCCAGACATTCATCCATTCATACCTATGTACATATTTATAAAATAATAACTTAACTGCACACACACAAGTCTGTTATTTTGTCTTGCCTGTACACATAGGGCAGGGTCTTATACTCCAGTTACAATTACGTCTCGTATAACCAGTCGACATTTACTGGTCGTCATTATGTGGGTCTTGTACTTTTTTCTCGAAACGATGATAAACCTCTGGATATTATTCGGGGAAAATATAATTTTGCGTTTGGTCTTTTTGGTGATGAGATCATGAAAATGTTGAAAGTCAATTTCTTTTGGAGTTCTAAAATTGAGGGTGATTCCGCGAATTTTCAAAATTTAATTGACTTCCCCATTTGCAAAATTGCGTATCAGGTACGCGTATTTTTTCGGTCCCAACCCAATGAACCGCAACATTTTCCACCCGCCAGGCATTTCATCGGTTAATCCCCGAGATAATTCCCGGTGGTTAGCAAGGGTCTTTCACATTTCTTTTCAATGCACGTGATTGAATCTGTATCTACGTACAGGACTCTATCGTAGCCTACATCCTCAATCAGTTCACACAATCTTAATCGTGGCTATGATGATATAATTGCAGACAGGGTTGGAAAATGAGAGAGGCGTGTTGATATTCTCCACGACCTTGTATGTAAGAACCAGGGTTTCGGCCACGACGGGGACAACGGTGCTAACCTCATATTGAGGAGCCAGTTGCATGTTTAATAATGACTGGCTATCTTTTACTATTCTTGTCTGAGGTAGATCTTTTCGATGCCCGAAATTATCGAAGAGTATATTTAGAAAGATTTTGGATATCCACCTCAGACCTGGATTCAACTCAATATTTTCATATTTCATCTGAATTATATGCATCCCTTCATATTGGCGTATGTATTCCCGTTTTTGTTCTTCGTTTACGCACTCTGGGGAAAAGCCCCTTGCTTCCTGTATGATCGTCAGGAAGCTATTCACGTAGCCCTTAAACAGTCCTTCTTGCATTTCATATTGCCATACCTCATGGATCTTATCGATTTTATATCCACAAGGATACGGCTTTTTTCAATTCGGGCGTGGAGAACGTCCCACGGAAGCACCGTTTGTCCTTGTCGTGCCCACATTCCCCGTTGTTGTGTTCGGCCATACACGTTCAACATAGTCCAAACTTGAGTTTGCTGTTAAACGTATAGGGAAGACCTGGGATTGCTAGAGATGTCGGGCGTTCCACGGTAAAATCATATAGTTCCTCGCAATCCGTCAACTCGGGGAAATCTTTCCTGTACACATTTGGTTGCCCCACGGGCAGAGGCTTGCGAGCCATAAATCCATGGGTACAGTGAAGTGATGTATAAATACTGTAACCAATCAGAATCGTTACAGGTGTACAGGGACAGGAATACTTCTGTTCTGCCACACTAAAACGGGTTTTTGGGTAGAAGGAATGCCTCCAGGTCAGCACACTCGGTTCGAATATAGTCCTGGATGGCTCTATTGTGCTTGGCGAACTCATCCCAGGCGCATTCCCTTATTTCAATGATCTTGAACAATAATCGTTGAAGGTACTGTTTTTTTCGTATTCCACCTGTTAAAACGTTGTTCGAGGCTTTCCCCTTCTCCGAAAGGTTCGTGCCAAAGGACTACACACGTCATCCTACTTTAATGCATGGTATTCCTCTTTACTTCGGCCCTCCGCGTCAAAAATTGCAAACGTTGGGATTGGACCCATAGAATTCTGGTTTTCCACCGTGTTAAAAGGTAAGGGAATTCACTTTTTCAAAGATTGGTATCCAATCCTAGGAGTTTCGGGAGACTCGCTAGTTTAACGCCCATGTAGGCATACATATCCCGGAGGACAACTTGCTTACGTGGCGTCATTAGAATAGTTTTGTTCCCTTGGGCAATAATATGAATTTCCTTGCCCAGTCCTTGCTACTCTATTGCTGCTTGAGCAGCCAGTATGCTGTCATAACGGGACGCATTGTGGGCTAAAGATACTGTACGTCGAAACTGGTCCCGTTCCTCCAGTACGTGCAAAGTAAACTCACCCATGGCCTTAAAAGTGAGATCCCGATTACTCCCGTTAGGATCCCCGCGGACCATTCATGAGGCAATTGTTTCCTTATCTTTGCATTTTTCGCATCGATGAGATGCACAGACGAGATTGGCTTTGTGTCTGCGGTTTACCTTTGCGTATGGAGCAAGAAAAAAATCTCAACATCATAGACAACATATAAATATTTATATTCCCTTTGAAAGTTCATTTTTCTAATGAAGCACTGGTGCTGTGGGAGTACGTGTTTCTTGCACAAATACTGGCCACATTTCTGAGAGGTTTATCTAGAAGGGTTAAGCAGGCGGGGAATTCCTTAAATTTGACACATACTGACGTACCTTTTTAGGGCCTTTTTATGATTGGTTTTGCCGGCCATTGAGGGAAATATACTATCGCAATCCTCACATTTACAACGTCCCTTTTCCTCGTATGTTAAAGTATATAATTGAGACGAAAATTAGGTAAATAGCTGAAAAGAAGATAATTAATAGTAATCATTTTAGGGGCATATTTGTGGAATTAAAAAGTATTACAACTTAATAATTTGGCTATGATCTTTCCATGTTAGAGTGGTTTAACTAACCTTTTTCACTAGGAGTAACTGTCACTTTACTATATTTTGGTTTAAGAGACCATTGCTTAGTTTCAGCCACCTAATGAGGCTTCGTGGGCCATGCTTCGTATTCAATTAATAAATTGTTTTGGGGGGCAGGTTTCTATAGCAATTGACATGAAACTGTGATTTGCGCCACAAATTTCTGAGCATTGTCCGAAGAATAGCCCGATTCGTTTTGCGTTTATTCCAATTTGATTTAGGCGTCTTGGGGTTGCATCTGCCCTTAGTCCCATAGATGGTATGGCTAATGAGTGAAGAACATCTGCGGCTGTAATTAGTACTCGAATATCTGTATTGATTGGTAAAATTACTCGGTTATCTACATCTAAAAGTCGAAAGTTATTTTTTTATTTCATAAATTTAGACTATATATGAGTCTAATTCTGTGGGGGCAAAATCTGAATATTCATAACTTCAGTACCATTGATTGCCAATTACTTTTAGAGATACTGCAGGTTGATTGATTTCATCAATTAAGTAAAGAAGATGTAAGCACGGTAGTGCAATAAAAACTAGTATGATTGCTGGTAAAATTATTCAAATAGTTTCTAAGGTTTGTCCTTCTAAAAGATATCGGTTAGTGAATTTGTTGAATATAATAGAAATTAATAAGTAGCCTAAAAGTACTGTAATTATTATAATAACAAGTATTGTGTGTTCATGAAAGAAGGTTATTTGTTGTATAATTGGAGATCTAGCGTCTTGTAGATTTATTTGGTTCCAGGTAGCCACTTCTTAGAAAGGTATTAATTGGATCTTATTTCCGGGGCTTAGGACCAGTGCACTTATCTGCCATCTTAGATGTTAAACAGTTCGGATTGGAATTTCTGCATAACTATGCTCGGCTGGGGGTAAATTTTGATATCATTCTAAGGAAGTTGGTTGTTGATCGGGAAAGAGAACGGTGCGGGAACTGGCTAGAGCTTCTCATACGATAAATACTAATATGAGAACGGCAACTAATGATAAGAGGGATCCTACGTTTGATACTATATTTCATGTTATATATGCGTCAGGATAGTCAGAATATCGTCGCGGTGTGCCTCTTAAGCCTAAAAAGTGTTGCGGGAAGAATGTGATGTTTACCCCTAGAAATATTGTGATAAATTGAATTTTTAATCAATGTGGGTTAAGAGATGTTCCACTAAAAAGAGGAAATCAATGAACAATTCCTGCTATAATAGCAAATACTGCTCCTATAGAAAGTACATAATGAAAATGGGCAACGACATAGTAAGTGTCGTGTAGTACAATCTCTATTGAAGAGTTAGTTAATATTACTGCTGTTAGTTTCGAACCGAAATAGACACTACACCCTTAAAACAGTACTTCAGAAAGTGGCGGATTGTACTGCTGTTGTTACGAAAACAGAAGTACAATACAAGAAATATGCGTCTCGTCGTGTTTTGCAAGTACTTGAACAGGAAATTTTGGAAGTACATGAACTTTTCTTTCGTTATCGACAGTACGAATACAAATCGGAAGTACAGTTTATTACCTTGTTTGAAATCGTACTGCTGAACCTATACTGTACTACTGAGTGAAGTCGGAAGACTTCGGTTTTACTTCGGCTATCTTCGAACTATCAATGAAGAAGCCATGTTTTTTAACACCCTTCGTCTACTAATAACAGAAGATAGAGAACAAGACATATCAAGGTGAGTAACATTAAAAGTATAATGTATATGTTACAAATAGAGTATTTTTTAAAAAAAATATTACATAATTTATCGGTTGTGACAAATACTTGGATCCTTCTTTTAGTAGGAAGTAGACAGATATTTAACTTACATTTCTTTAGCAGCTAAGATGTTATGTTTAAATTTTAGTGTGTCTATACGTAATTTTCAGAGTAATAGAACAAACAATTCTAAAAAGTATTCCATAATTGAGGGTGATCGTACCAGTAAACGACCAGTAACCAGTAGTTGACCAATAACGTAAACTGTGGAAGTGAATTTGGAAGAGAGCATAGCCCACAGTAAGAGGACTTTAGTTGGTTATTACTTGAGCTTATGTCGGGCGTTGTTCCCGAATGAAATAAGGGCATTACTTCCAAAGTTGGTCGGCCGTCTGCTTTTCGACTAAAAGCCTGATCAAAGCTACCAAAATTTAAATATCATCATCAGGGTGGGGATGTTCACATTCATTATTAATAAATGCTCTCTTGTATTTTTCGTACATTATCTTAAATTAGTGACCATGGAAACGTGGAGGTTATGTAAAGTTAGGTGCGGTCATGTATCTTTACTTCTTGTTCTCATATACGTCACAGTTGTTTTCGTCGGAACAAACCTTACCACACTTTCTGCAATTTGTTGTTAGATTTATTAATCCATGACTTTCACACTGTTTGAAAGATTTCCTCAGTATCACCGTATTGTTTCACAAGCTGTAATACTGTTAACTCACATCCAAGGCAACGTTCCTGTACACCTGTAACCATGTTCACAATAGAAATGCTCGTAACTTTCCCACAACCCCTTCGAGCGGTAACCTTCCGCCAAGTAGTTCCCTCGGCTTCCCAAATAGTTCCATGTTTATCAGAGATTATACAATATAATAAACTCAACTTTCGCTCTTTTTTCTATACTTTTAACCACACAAACCAGCAAATTATCCATTTCTTCCCTCTAAATTTTCTAAATTTTTCTAGAAACGGCCGACCAACTTTGGAAGTTAACCCGAAATAAGTCACAGGTTCATAAATCGGAATCATGGTAATGTTACTCCATAGTGACGTTTATTTCAATTCTCCATAGCTGTTTGGTTACAAAAATCATGGACAGTACGTCGAGTACACGAAGACGGGTTAGAAAAAGTCAAGTTATTTTTTCATTATACGCGATCAATATCAATCACCCTTCACAGATACCCAGGGATTCAGTCAGGATTTACGGTTTGGGGGTGTAAAGTTAAAATTGGGAGGGTGTACGTGGAGGGGGTTTCTGTCGATTTTTGACCATAAAAGTTGGGGGATGCTCTTTTGAGTTTGGAGTGGTGACCTCCCCTACAATAGGTCTGGCGGAATCACTGCCTGTGACTGCTGTATTTATGGTTCCAAATGGCCCAACAGGATCTTCAGTTTGTTTGCGTGTGTGTGGGGGGGTAAGTAAAAAAGTTGGGAGTGTAAATATAGCTTTGCACGATTGCTATAATTTTTTTTGTAGTACTTTATCTCAGGTCTGGCTTGATTTTGCCGAACGAAATAAGTCACAGGTTCGTGAATTGGAATCATGGTTATGTTACGTCATAGTCACTTGCTTATTTCCATTTCACTTTAGATGTTATGCTACAAAAAGCACAGACACTGTCGACTATGCGGTAGCGTACAAAGCCAGGTTCTATATTTTTTTATTATTATTATACATGGTACACTCAGCCGACAAGGTAACCGTGTGGGCTATGGCGCTAACCCAGAGACTCGAACGTACCAGTTAGATTGCGCTTCATTTATATAACATTTATTTGCTGACTTTTTTCATCACAGTTCGAAATTGGACAGGTGAATTGTACGCATTTTTATGCTCTTTTGTTTTCCCTTTTTCCTACTCATCGTTTGCTATGAAGAAAGTCTGCTATTGAACGGGCAGTGCGTTTAAGTCTGGAGTTTTATTTTAATGTCGGGCAGTTTAGAGATGATCTGATTTCAGTGTATCCATCTGTGATATGAAGTTATCAAATGTAAATTAAGAGGGAAAATGAACTTAAGTGAAAATTGTCGGCCCTGCGGGCCTCGCCCAACCAGGCCGCCGCCCCAGCGCCTTCGGCCCCCCTGCACACCTGAGCTCCCCATTACCCCCCCGCGGATTTCGCTCGCCATCGCTCGCAAAATATCACACCAGAGCAGGCCTGAGGGTTGATAATGTCATACTTTTTAGTGCAATAAAGGAAAAAAAGGCAAAAACCTCAAGAGAAAATAGTTATATTTTGTAAAGCAATGCGAGAAGTCAATTAATAATTCGTTGGGAAAATGTTGGCAAATCCCAGGTGACAACACTGAAATCTGACCTCCTCTGAACAGACCGGCAATTGCGGAATCCCTCGAACTCAGTGCGTTTTCGTTCTGTGCGATCGTTTCATTTTCCCCATCATCCCTCACGCGTTTCTCGCGATTCCCGAATTTATCGTTTTGGCGGAAACTGGAAAGGCGGTTCGAAATTAGAATTTTGAGAGTTTGAAGTGGTAGAACCGGCGATCTACATCTGATTCATTGTTCTATGAGGAAACTGCAGGTAGGAAAAATTATTGTAAAAGTTTTCGTTGGATATGCCCGTCATATGGTGCAGAAGTTGAAAAGTATTTTGAACTTTTCTTCCTAATGTGAGCACTGCCGTTATGATCTGTCCGCTGTGTTTGTTTTCCTCCATTTCCTTTGTTCCTATTAGCTAACATTACAAAATACAAATGTTTCGATTGAGTTTAGGCTTTATTGAGCAAATTTACCTTGCAGTCTTATTGTAATTTGAGAACCAGAAAGTAACTTGCAAATACTTACGAAATTGCTAACAATTTACATATTATTGAAACTTATACCTATGTCAGTCAGAATTGATGGAAAATGTATAGTTGGTATGTACTCGCCCAAGCATATCTTATTGGCCGGAAATTAGAAAGTTCGGTAAATAGAAAACTGCAAGTCTATATTCTTACAATATTGAACAATTTTAACTGGTAACACTAAGATCTCATGGAAAAATACAATCCCCAGTTGGAAAGGATGTAGATAACTGGTCCCTTATGTCTTATGGCATTTACTCATATTCTCACGTCAAACATAGTCAATCCCTGCCTTGTACATTCAGGTTTGTTTACTTACCTATTGCCCTTCTCATTAGCCTGTCCTATGTGAGTGCTCCAGTAATTGATAATGACAGGTGCAATGGATAATATTTTGTTTGCGTAAATCCCGGCCAGGACACTGGAGATTATTCTCGCAGTGTTCCTGTGCCTTGCACTCTGAGGTGCACTCAGGCTCCTATCAAATTGAGTACCAGAGTGTCCTTGGTAATCCTGGGCACCTTGGGACTGATCACCCCACCTCACTACGCACCGTAGGTCAAGCGCTACCTCCACATCCCCCATACGCCGTTCACGGTGCGTGCGTATCGCACAGGGGCCAGCTTTGTGTGCAAGAAGTAAAATTATGTTGGCGGAGTGACTTTTTGTGCAGTAGTTTTCAAGATACAAGGACATAAAGTTGAACTGACATCAAAAGTGCTGACGATATAAAATCACGTTACATGTATTTTCAACACTGCTTTTAATGCTGTTATTTGTCAGTAACTGATATATCAGTGTCAGTAATTAAGAATAACAGTGTAAAATACCACTTTCTAACGGATGCTAGTATATTTCCCCCTAGCGTCTCAACGTACAAAGTGCAATTTTCGAAAGCAAGTTAATTGTGTGAGCAATAAAAAAGCACTTTGAAAGCACACTAATCGAGTGTGCAATAAAAAACACCGAACCTGACTTACCTAACCTCCAAGTGCTCTTGGTCACAGCAATTATCTGGAAATCTTGACAACATGCTAGTTAATCGTGTTTGCGATAAAAAAAACACCGAACCTAAGTTACCTAACAGCCAAATTCCTTTGGTCACAGTAATTGTCTGGAAATCTTGAAAACACACTAGTTTCTCGCGTTTGCTTCATCGCTAACTTTATTTAATTTCCTAATGCATGTAGGTGGAGTAAAATGTAAGGCGAGCTTTTCATACGCGCGCTTCGGGGATACGGGTGCTCGAGTGCATATAGTGAAAAAGTACCAGTAAAACGTGTTTGTTGTAGCGCCTTGAGTTGTGAATAGGGATGAGAAAACAAATTTTACAAGTTTCAACATTCTGGCATTACTTTCTGCCTGGGGGCGATCTACACAGCATTCCTTTTTTAGTTAGTAACTTCGTGTTACTATTTCTAACGAAACCTAACCTATAGTCAGTAATGCATAGGGTGGACCAGTTATCTAGACTTTAATGTAACCTAACCTGATGTACAACGAAGGAGTTACTTCGTAGGTACAAGGTAGGAGTTTTTATTAAAAAATTTACAATAGAAATTAGTGTTTTCTCTAATTAAGTAGAAGGAAAGTAGAACCATTTTCTACTTGTCCTCTTGTCCATGTTATACATTACTTTCAGTGGCACGCTTTATGACGTGAAAGCACTGATAACTAGGGCTTTTCGCAAACATTTTGTATAAATAAAGTACAAGATAGGTTGTTTACGTTATTATTTATTATGAGAGATTAAGGCTCCTCGCCACTCCCTCCCCCACTTTAACATTTTTCAAATTATTTCAAAATCTAATATCATTATCAAAATTTTAAGAAGATAGCTCTCTAGTACTTACAAATTACTATGAAATACAATGAACAGCGATCTCCACATCCTTGTCGATTAAATAATGACGTCATAAACTTTCACAACGAATCACTCATCAGCTCATCACACTCATCATACGGTACGAAGTGAGGTGGGATGGTCAGTCCCACGCTCGACCGCCTTTACCTCCCCAAGGTGCCCAGGAATACTAAGGACACTCTGGTACTCAATTTGATAGGAGGCTGAGTGCACCTCAGAGCTCCAGGCATGGAAACACTGTGAGAAAAATCTCCAGTGTCCTGGCCGGGATTTGAACCTTGGCCGCCCGATTCGTAGTCAGATGTGCTACCACCTGATCCACAGCGACTCCAAAAAGGCAAGTACTTTATGTAAACACATTCGTTTCCTTGATTAATTAATGCAATACAAAATTCAATGTCTCGTAAACTTTTAAATAACTGCAATTACGCAGAAATTGTCAGGTATTTTGGTACTGCTTCAAAATACTGCAGTCTTTCAGCTTGTCGAGATATCACACTTTGACGATACACTTTCCTACGCTCATACTGTGCCTGGACATTTATCAAAAGATGGTCAAACTAGGTCTAAACAAAAGTCAGACGGCTAAACAAATTAACTATATAGGCTTAATTTCTCAATACTGAAGAATGTTTGGGGAATGAGAACGTGGCACAACCCATTTTTTAAAAAAATGGCCAAAGTAGGCCTAAACTAATGAACTGTATAGGCAAATTTTCAAAACTGAAGCATGGATCGGGGAGCGTGAACCTTGCACATCGCATTTTTCTTTTAGAATGTGTCAAAACTAGGCCTAAACAAACAGTACACGTCCCTAAACAAAAATGTCATAGGTTGCCTAGATCAAATTTTATTTTGTTTCATAACTCTCTCATAAAATATAACTGCACAATTTAAAACTAAAAAATTTAGAAAGGTCAAATTTGACCCCAATTTTCTTCAAAAACTCTAAATTTTTGTTATGTTACAGAATATCCGATGATAAATATTCACTGAAAGAGTCATTTGTATTAAATGTTTAATTTAGTTCTGGTAAATTTTTTAATAATTCAATTTGATTGATGTTTTGAGTATCTCAGGCCTATATGGCAATCAATATTATAACTCACATGGGTTTAACAGGTCCAAATCTTTGGGTCAAATGTACATAGGTAGAGTGAGAAAGGCAACACGTTTTTAACCTTCGGTTAAATTTATTATAATATAGTCCAGGGTATCTACCACCCTGGAAAAGATGGAAAACCTGGAATACTTAGGGAATTTTATAAACCATGAAAACTCAGGGAAATCTATAATTTATGAGGAAAAAGTAGGAAAATGTATGAGGTGGACCTGTCCGAAGTTGGTAAGAGCAGTGCCCCGGCAAAGCAGAAGTCGTTGGTTCGATTCCCACTGTTGATCGGAAGTTTTTATTGTGTTAAAATCCTCTATTTTAAAAAGATTTTTTTTTCACTTGTTAAATATTAATATCTTAGACATAACCACAACTAAACTTTTTCTTTTAATATATGCCATTTTGACATCTTTGGCTTAGGCCGGGATAGGATGGGACAACTACCTGGTAGGGTCTTTCTTGAGGTTCCATCCGGATATTCGTCTGGTAAAACTGATGGAAATTCGAAAACTTCCGTCGGGTTGGTCGGGATTCGAACCCACATACCTACACAGCAATCCGAAGTCTGCGTAGCTACCACCTGGGGACCATCTGGGTTGGGTACAAAAGCACACATTTAAAAAAGTTACCTAACCGAAGATGAAAGTATATTTCAACATTACTTTGTGTAACACTTGGCAAAGCGTATCAGCTGTATCAGCCATTCTCCAATTCACACACATAATGGCTTTCGAAATTCATTTCTTTCCGGTGTGAATTATAGATGTTAAGGAAGGATTAATTTGTTTACTAAAATATTGTGTATTTGTTAGATAGTTAAACTCGATATTCATAGTGTGCATATATATTTTTTTCTTCAACAGCTAGCCACAGAAGTTAAGGTTTGAAAATACCTTATAGGAGGACTGCATAATGAAGAAACTCCGGAACAATTTGATAACCAATTTGGAAATATTTGGAATTGAGAAGACTCTATGTAGCTTGGAATCGTTCCTGCATCCCAAACAAACAAACAGATGTATTAATATAGTAAGCATTTCCTACCTCAAATTTGTTCCGCTTTTGCTCAGTTCTTATTTTGTATAATCTGTGACGATATAACAACCCAATAGAAAGCAAAGTTAGGGAGAATCGAAACATTACAAAGATTGTTTAGTAAAATGTTCTCTCTTTATTGATTGCAAACATATTTTGATAATTGAATTGAATTTCACTTATTGTCTTTAGGCATCTAAGGCTCAGGCCGGGATATGGGATGGGAAACTATTCGGGAAAGTGTCGGCTAATTTGAAAGTACCATTCCGGTATTTGCCTAGTGTGACCGAGGAAAGCCTCAAGTCAGGATGGTCGGCCGCTGGGATTGAACCCATGATCTCCCGAATGCTACGCTCACGCTCTAATACTAAGCTAAAGTGGCTCAGTATATTTTGACAATACATACGTTAGTGTAACTTGTGCTCCTAAGAAGTGCGAAATCTCATGTTCCCAAACGGTACAAAATACGTAATTTTAATTTTACTACATTGCTTTTAAAATGGTAAATTCTTCCCTCCAAATTTTCCTATAGATGTAATTAACTTTGATCATTGTATCCCAGCATTTCTCAACCGTTTTCATCCTGCGACCCCCTTATACACCATGTCTTGTAACTGGAGAACCACAAATTTAATTTCCTTGTTTATAAATAACGGTTTCTTTTCACTTTATCATATAGCGATCTTCAAATATAGCTAGTACGTGGGCCGCGGTGGCTCAGTTGGTAGAGCGCTTTCATCTGGCTCTAGGGGTCGTCGGTTCGATCCCTGCTCGTGCCATGTGGGCTTTGTGGTGGAAAACACCGTGTGCGTGGGTTTTCTCGGGGTGTTCCTGATTTCTCCCACTTTCTTCATTCCATCACCTTCCATCCGGCCTGAGCCACAGTTGCCTAAAGGATTAACAAATTCAATTCAGTTCAATAGCTAGTACGTTCCATAACTTTTATTCGGTTTTAATTTTTAATTTTAGGTAAAAGGACTCTTAATTTCCAATTTTGCGATAAATTTGCAAGCATGTGATCTACTAATGTAAAAACTGAATGATGTTAAATGCATAAATATTCGACAAACGTTTCGTAGTTTTTCACAGGGAGAACTCCGAACGTAATATTTTTCATTATGAGAAATCAATGTTACAATTTGCACAGTAACAAAAGGAGATAAGACATATATTCCCCCTTCTTTTAATGCAAATAAACTCGTTGGTATGCATCGAATGACGAGTGGCATATTTACGTCGGGTTAAAGGTTATCCGTGTGTTTTGCGATTGGTGAGTTATGCCTATTCAGGTCATGGGTTACGGGAAATCTTGTATTAAATTGCTTCCATCAATATTTGCTTCATTTTTATGGTTTTATTTGTCTGGTAGCATTTTAACATTGATTTCGCATAAGAAAAATATCACTTTCGTAATTTCCGCTACGAAAAACGATGAAACGTTTGTCGAAAACTTATGGATTTAGCTGTATTGATTTTTTTTGCATATTTCCATCACATTCTTGCAGAATTTCAGCGAAAAACGTTGACTCCTTCTCTCCTAAAATTGGAAATTAAAAAGGGACAGGAGTTGTGAAACACGTTGTATATATTTGTACATTAAAAACATAGTATTTAGGATAGAGATGGGTTTTCAACTTTCGACGTAGAACTGCGCCTTTCTCCGCATCAAATACGATAGTCGTGGTAGTAACCAGGGAATTGACTGTCGGGTAAAAGTGCAACCTGTCAAGAAAATTTTGACCTGAAAGCAGCTGGAGATGTAAAATTCAGTTTGCTTGAGAGACGAGGCCGTCAGGAACTTGGTAATGTGTGTCTCGAAAACGGAACCGGATGTTTTGAAATTGATTAAATTGAAACCTGCTCAGATTTTGCACTAATTTTAAAATTGTGCAATCTTTCATAACGTTTGAATTCCTTTTATTCTTTATTTGTGTGCAAAATTTGCTTCTCAATTGAAAAATGACCATTGATTTGTAGTGTTTAATATAAATGTCCTAATTATAATATCCAAAGAACTAATCAACAAATTACTTT